>WWET01002080.1:98152-112025 GCA_011038615.1 Limnodynastes dumerilii
GAGATAAGGGTGGTGGATGGTGGCAGCAATCGGATCGGATACTTTATACCCAACATAAACCCGCTTCAATTGTGACAGGTTTTGGCGTAATGATTTGATTGGCCGACCCATGGTGTAACTATTAATAACGATGGACCGGATTCAGTCTTCTGACAATAATGTGTTGAATGTTCCGATCCGCCAATACATGGCTCATAGCTGTAAGATCCCAGCTGCATACCCTCCAACATGACCCATTCCATTAGGTACAAAATACTCTGCTCCTCTGTTTCCAACTGTCCGTTACTATGGTAACCACCTTTGTTGAAGAGGCAAATATTTTTTTTAAATATCAGATAATTTATTTAAACCAGCCGCCAATACAAGGCTCATAGCTGTAAGATCCCAGCTGCATACCCTCCAACATGACCCATTCCATTAGGTGCAAAATACTCTGCTCCTCTATTTCCAACTGTCCGTTACTATGGTAACCACCTTTGTTGAAAAGGCAAATATTTTTTTTAAATATCAGATAATTTATTTAAAGCAGGTGAGTGACAGTTAGAAGATGAGGAGCGGATTTAATTGTACCTAGTGGAATGTGGGAGGGTCTGCATCTGTACTGGCAGCTGGGATGCTCGCGCTGTCATTGGTGGCCAGCAGTCACATGCCTAAGCAGCCAGAACACTTCAGCTCACTCACGCTGTTGCCTAGCAGCCGGGACGCTCACCTATCAGCACTGGGAGGCTGGATCATCAGTCTCCACTGATTGGCCAGTCTCCCTGTAAATAGACCGTAAGGAGCATGTATCCCCTGCTGGTTATAGCGCATTCTGCTGCTAGCTCTCTGCCTTGCACCTTGCTGAATTGCCTGCTCCTGCCTTGTCTTGTGATTATCTCCCAGTTTCCATTTTGCTTCCCTCCATTGCTCCTGTTCCTTGTCTCTCCTTGTTTGTATTTGTGTACTCCCTTGTGGTGTATCTATGTGTATTTCTATAGTCCACCTATTATCATCTGGTGTGTATGTGACTGTGTTATTTCCACCTGAACACTTAGTTTCACCTATTTCCATCTGGTGTTGTTCACCTCTTATCCCACACTTTCGCCTCGCTGTGTGTCTCTTGTATTGTCTGCTGCTGCAATACCCCAACTGCAACGTTCCTAGTCTTCATTTATTAGGGGAATACCGTCTGGGGCCATGACCTGCAGGGAGCCTGCAGCCAAGTTTGTCTCCACTATCAGGGGCTCCAGTAAACACTTGGGTCTCAATTAGACTCTGCGCTTAAACGTGTGGCTTCCTGTCACTAGTATCTCTAACATCAAACTGCGTGCTCGAATAACAAATCACTCGATCATGAAACCTGCATATGCGCCCGATCAGTATGCAATATGCTTGAGCCAAACTTGTGACTAATGACACTTCCAACAACTTCTGATAGTGGGACTGGCTGATGGCTTTCCCTGCCATGATGCTACTGTCACAACATGGTGGTGAAGGTAGATTGAAGCCCATTAGTAAATCATTCAAACTTTGTTTACTTACCATTTTGCAGCTGCTGGCTTCCTGCAGAGATCAGACAATGGAGCTGATGTCAGCTATTCAATTCACAGGATGAGTCACACATTCTCTCTGAAGGACATTGTTTGATCTCTGCAGGAAGCCAGTAACTGCTAAATAGTAAGTAAACAAAAGTTTAATTATTTTTGAATACCCATTCAATTTTCCCCAACAGGTGGGCCCGTTATGTATGGCAGGTTTAACTAGGCACAATTGTGTTAAGGTTAGGGTACTGATGCTGGAAATTGATATGTAAGAGGGGAGTGATTTGGATCTCCAAAGGCAGTAAACTCGAAGCTTTGGATCCAGTCTGATGATACAAATGATGGTCATGTACTCATACACATCAAAGCAGTTTCGTTTATTTGGCAGAACCTGAATTAATCTGCAAATTGCAACTAAAGTTTACAAGCTTAAGTTATGGCTTGGAGTCTGTGTAGCAACTGTCTGTTCTGCCTAACCCCAGCCCCCATATCTGTCACTAGTCTGCTCTGGAGCTGAAGCAGCTCCTTTGATACTAAACTACAGATGGACAAAGGGCGTAGAAAACGCTCCCGTCACTTACCAGGAACTGATAAACATGGAAATTGAAGGGTTTTCTAAAGTACTTCTCATCGGTTCCATAATACATCTGCTCACACGTGGGGTCGTATCTCAGCTCCCTCCATTCTCCATTATAGATATATTCACATTGGCCTCCAAAATATTTATGGTCCAAAACATTCTGTGCTTCTTCCTGGGTTAGAATATTAAACCTGGAAGTTCAAGATTCAACTTCAAATTAAAAAAGCAAGAGGTACAAATGATAAACATTAGGTTGTATCCAGAGCTTATAAATCTTATTTGAGGTTTATTCCCTATTATCAGTGGTGGAAGTTAATATTTGGAAGTGTTGGTTTGGAAATTTAGAAGGTAATAGTGAATAAGACAGCACAGACTAATAGACTTACTCTAAAGACTAGAGTGCACCATAAGACTAGACGTTTACAAAGAGGAGATATTTTAGAGCGATCTCTCTTTAGACTTCCCCAAATCTTACGTCTCCTGACAGGATATACATTTACCCTCTGATGGCTCTCTCAGCCCCAGGTATTGGGAACAGTTGTCTGCAGAAACTCTCTTGGTCTAAAGGCTCACAATCCTTTTCATCAGACTGATCGCGGCAGTCTGGTTCTCCGTTGCATACCAGCTCTCTCCTTATACAGCGACCTGGGTGACAAATATTGAATAAGTGCCATTAAGAAGTCCATGCAAAACCTCAGCATCCTCTATGGCAGATTGCAACTGGGAAATAAGACAGTGATTAAACAAGCAGAGAGATGAGAGGATCTTCTTACCAGCCGATCTATGGCATCTTATCACACACAGATTGCTTGGTTCAATGTGTTTAGGAGGCTGTAAGGTCCAGCTACAAAGGTGTAATCTGCTATAGAGTCCCATTGTCCCAGGGGGGTATTTTTTATAACCATCATTATTATCATCCTCATCATTATCATCATCCTCATCATTATCATTATCATTATCATTATCATTATCATTATCATCATTATTATTATCATTATTATCATCCTCATCATTATCATCATTATTAGCATCATAATCATCATTATTATCATCATTATTATCATCATTTTTAGTAGAAAAACTACACTGCAGTTTTGGGGATTTGTAAATCACTAAAGTTATTGCTTATTTTTCACCAGAGAATCCCAGGTGCGTCATGGAGTCCAGCTCTGTAACGGTAACGCTCAATGCCCCGCTGCCTAGATTACAGAACTGCGCGCTGTGAGACTGAGGTGTGCGTCAGTGCAGTGTGACCTTGTGTTGCCTTCTGTGTTACTAGTATTATAGTCGATGTCATTCTGTAATGGTTTAGTAAGTATATAAAGTAATAATTCTTTTATTTATATGTTCTTATATTTCATAAACTGAGAAAGTAACTATAATAATAAGAACATTGGGTAAACATGCTGAGAGCTCTTACCGGTCTCTTCACATTGGAAGTCAGAGCCACATTTATTATCTGGGACACATTTCGCAGACGATTTACAAGCGATCGATTCCCAGGAGTTACCGATGCAGATTCTTCCTCCATACTTGGCGGGCTGAGACAGACCTCGATACCTTTGCTGGACATAAAAAAAAATGGCGGTCAGGTTAATTTCTAAAATTCACACAAACACAAACAAATGTGGACATTCATAAAAAACAACAAACAAAAGTGTAATAAGAAAAAAAGTACACATTCCTTTAACCACAGAGGTGTTGTTCATAGAGAAAGTATTTTATAGGACATTCCCCTTTCTTTCTCTCTCTCTCTCTCTACTCTTTCCACAACAAACAGTAATAAGAAAAAAAGTACACATTCCTTTAACCACAGAGGTGTTGTTCATAGAGAAAGTATTTTATAGGACATTCCCCTTCCCTTTTTTCTTTCTTTCTTTCTCTTTCTCTCTCTCTCTCTCTCTCTCTCTACTCTTTCTCTCTCCTCGCATATATCACCTCTCTCTCTCTCTCTCTCTAATCTCTCTCAGAGTATATCAGGAGATGAGTGAGAGTTATATAGTGGAAGGAGCAGGGTGACAGCAGCACAGAGTATATCAGGAGATGAGTGAGAGTTATATAGTGGAAGGAGCAGGGTGACAGCAGCACAGAGTATATCAGGAGATGAGTGAGAGTTATATAGTGGAAGGAGCAGGGTGACAGCAGCACAGAGTATATCAGGAGATGAGTGAGAGTTATATAGTGGAAGGAGCAGGGTGACAGCAGCACAGAGTATATCAGGAGATGAGTGAGAGTTATATAGTGGAAGGAGCAGGGTGACAGCAGCACAGAGTATATCAGGAGATGAGTGAGAGTTATATAGTGGAAGGAGCAGGGTGACAGCAGCACAGAGTATATCAGGAGATGAGTGAGAGTTATATAGTGGAAGGAGCAGGGTGACAGCAGCACAGAGTATATCAGGAGATGAGTGAGAGTTATATAGTGGAAGGAGCAGGGTGACAGCAGCACAGAGTATATCAGGAGATGAGTGAGAGTTATATAGTGGAAGGAGCAGGGTGACAGCAGCACAGAGTATATCAGGAGATGAGTGAGAGTTATATAGTGGAAGGAGCAGGGTGACAGCAGCACAGAGTATATCAGGAGATGAGTGAGAGTTATATAGTGGAAGGAGCAGGGTGACAGCAGCACAGAGTATATCAGGAGATGAGTGAGAGTTATATAGTGGAAGGAGCAGGGTGACAGCAGCACAGAGTATATCAGGAGATGAGTGAGAGTTATATAGTGGAAGGAGCAGGGTGACAGCAGCACAGAGTATATCAGGAGATGAGTGAGAGTTATATAGTGGAAGGAGCAGGGTGACAGCAGCACAGAGTATATCAGGAGATGAGTGAGAGTTATATAGTGGAAGGAGCAGGGTGACAGCAGCACAGAGTATATCAGGAGATGAGTGAGAGTTATATAGTGGAAGGAGCAGGGTGACAGCAGCACAGAGTATATCAGGAGATGAGTGAGAGTTATATAGTGGAAGGAGCAGGGTGACAGCAGCACAGAGTATATCAGGAGATGAGTGAGAGTTATATAGTGGAAGGAGCAGGGTGACAGCAGCACAGAGTATATCAGGAGATGAGTGAGAGTTATATAGTGGAAGGAGCAGGGTGACAGCAGCACAGAGTATATCAGGAGATGAGTGAGAGTTATATAGTGGAAGGAGCAGGGTGACAGCAGCACAGAGTATATCAGGAGATGAGTGAGAGTTATATAGTGGAAGGAGCAGGGTGACAGCAGCACAGAGTATATCAGGAGATGAGTGAGAGTTATATAGTGGAAGGAGCAGGGTGACAGCAGCACAGAGTATATCAGGAGATGAGTGAGAGTTATATAGTGGAAGGAGCAGGGTGACAGCAGCACAGAGTATATCAGGAGATGAGTGAGAGTTATATAGTGGAAGGAGCAGGGTGACAGCAGCACAGAGTATATCAGGAGATGAGTGAGAGTTATATAGTGGAAGGAGCAGGGTGACAGCAGCACAGAGTATATCAGGAGATGAGTGAGAGTTATATAGTGGAAGGAGCAGGGTGACAGCAGCACAGAGTATATCAGGAGATGAGTGAGAGTTATATAGTGGAAGGAGCAGGGTGACAGCAGCACAGAGTATATCAGGAGATGAGTGAGAGTTATATAGTGGAAGGAGCAGGGTGACAGCAGCACAGAGTATATCAGGAGATGAGTGAGAGTTATATAGTGGAAGGAGCAGGGTGACAGCAGCACAGAGTATATCAGGAGATGAGTGAGAGTTATATAGTGGAAGGAGCAGGGTGACAGCAGCACAGAGTATATCAGGAGATGAGTGAGAGTTATATAGTGGAAGGAGCAGGGTGACAGCAGCACAGAGTATATCAGGAGATGAGTGAGAGTTATATAGTGGAAGGAGCAGGGTGACAGCAGCACAGAGTATATCAGGAGATGAGTGAGAGTTATATAGTGGAAGGAGCAGGGTGACAGCAGCACAGAGTATATCAGGAGATGAGTGAGAGTTATATAGTGGAAGGAGCAGGGTGACAGCAGCACAGAGTATATCAGGAGATGAGTGAGAGTTATATAGTGGAAGGAGCAGGGTGACAGCAGCACAGAGTATATCAGGAGATGAGTGAGAGTTATATAGTGGAAGGAGCAGGGTGACAGCAGCACAGAGTATATCAGGAGATGAGTGAGAGTTATATAGTGGAAGGAGCAGGGTGACAGCAGCACAGAGTATATCAGGAGATGAGTGAGAGTTATATAGTGGAAGGAGCAGGGTGACAGCAGCACAGAGTATATCAGGAGATGAGTGAGAGTTATATAGTGGAAGGAGCAGGGTGACAGCAGCACAGAGTATATCAGGAGATGAGTGAGAGTTATATAGTGGAAGGAGCAGGGTGACAGCAGCACAGAGTATATCAGGAGATGAGTGAGAGTTATATAGTGGAAGGAGCAGGGTGACAGCAGCACAGAGTATATCAGGAGATGAGTGAGAGTTATATAGTGGAAGGAGCAGGGTGACAGCAGCACAGAGTATATCAGGAGATGAGTGAGAGTTATATAGTGGAAGGAGCAGGGTGACAGCAGCACAGAGTATATCAGGAGATGAGTGAGAGTTATATAGTGGAAGGAGCAGGGTGACAGCAGCACAGAGTATATCAGGAGATGAGTGAGAGTTATATAGTGGAAGGAGCAGGGTGACAGCAGCACAGAGTATATCAGGAGATGAGTGAGAGTTATATAGTGGAAGGAGCAGGGTGACAGCAGCACAGAGTATATCAGGAGATGAGTGAGAGTTATATAGTGGAAGGAGCAGGGTGACAGCAGCACAGAGTATATCAGGAGATGAGTGAGAGTTATATAGTGGAAGGAGCAGGGTGACAGCAGCACAGAGTATATCAGGAGATGAGTGAGAGTTATATAGTGGAAGGAGCAGGGTGACAGCAGCACAGAGTATATCAGGAGATGAGTGAGAGTTATATAGTGGAAGGAGCAGGGTGACAGCAGCACAGAGTATATCAGGAGATGAGTGAGAGTTATATAGTGGAAGGAGCAGGGTGACAGCAGCACAGAGTATATCAGGAGATGAGTGAGAGTTATATAGTGGAAGGAGCAGGGTGACAGCAGCACAGAGTATATCAGGAGATGAGTGAGAGTTATATAGTGGAAGGAGCAGGGTGACAGCAGCACAGAGTATATCAGGAGATGAGTGAGAGTTATATAGTGGAAGGAGCAGGGTGACAGCAGCACAGAGTATATCAGGAGATGAGTG
This sequence comes from Limnodynastes dumerilii, assembly GCA_011038615.1. Classification (NCBI taxonomy): domain Eukaryota; kingdom Metazoa; phylum Chordata; class Amphibia; order Anura; family Limnodynastidae; genus Limnodynastes; species Limnodynastes dumerilii. The sequence continues at coordinate 105,483 of WWET01002080.1, forward strand.
AGAGTTATATAGTGGAAGGAGCAGGGTGACAGCAGCACAGAGTATATCAGGAGATGAGTGAGAGTTATATAGTGGAAGGAGTAGGGTCACAGCAGCACAGAGTATATCAGGAGATGAGTGAGAGTTATATAGTGGAAGGAGCAGAGTCACAGCAGCACAGAGTATATCAGGAGATGAGTGATGTGTTATATAGTGGAAAGAGTTTATCAGGAGATGAGTGATCTGTTATATAGTGGGAGGAGCAGAGTCACAGCAGCACAGAGTATATCAGGAGATGAGTGATGTGTTATATAGTGGAAGGATCAGGGTCCCAGCAGCACAGAGTATATCAGGAGATGAGGGATGTGTTATATAGTGGAGGGAGCAGGGTCACAGCAGCACAGAGTATATCAGGAGATGTGGGATGTGTTAGTGAGAACTGGGTGCACGTGACAGGGACAGTTACATGATGTGAGGAGGGGAATGGAGGCAGCTGGAGTTATATAGTTATATATTTTGATATAGTAAAAATAATAAAAATAATAATAATTATAAGAATAAGAATAATTTTGTGCCAATGACAACTGCAAAACAGAACAACAGATAATCCTTTTATCACATAAAGTAAATCTTACTTTGCTACCTTGGCAGGGCAAACACTCAGACCACTCAGACCACTGGCCCAGACGGCAGTCCACAGGGGCCGGAGTGGTATTTCTGGAGACTCTGGGAGATGGAAGACATAAGGAATAGGACAGGTGACAATCCATTATGGAGACAGTGGCCCCGGTGCCGGATTAAACCCCGCGGAGGACTCTAGGCAGCGGACAGCTCAGGACCCCACTTGTGCACGCCCTAGATAACACCGAACTAAATAGTGTGCACATCGGCCCGTGTTCAGAGTACCGGACGTATGACATATATATATACGTCCAGTGTTTAGCGATTTTTACTGCTGCGCATGCGTAGACATTTTTTAACGTAATCTACCTATCTTTTTCTTTCAGACCGCATTTACGCAATCTACATAAGCAAAAGATACGTAGATTACATTAAAAAGTGACTACGCATGCGCAGCAGTAAAAATCGCTAAACACCGGACGTATATATATATATGTTATACATCCAGTACTCTGAACACGGCCATCAATCGCTAGACGGAGAAGACCTCACTCCCGTACATTACACACACGTAGATTACAATCTGACAGGTGACAGAAGATGAGCTTCTAAGACAATCTGTGTTCAGGTTCATGTTCTTTAAGCTGTTAATGGGGACATTACATTACACAGGATGTTCTCTATAAAGGGCCCGATTCTCTTCTCAGAGGTGACCTAGTAAGCATAAGAAGAAGGTTATTTGCTCAATCAGCGCACCGCTATAGAGTCTCTTTAAAGACCGCACGTAGTGCTACAGGCGAGATGAGGCGTGAGGAGACGAGAGGAGGCAAGAGGAGGCGAGAGGAGACGAGAGGAGGCAAGAGGAGGCGAGAGGAGACGTGAGGAGGCGTGAGGAGGCGAGAGGAGGCGGGAGGAGGCGGGAGGGCGGGAGGAGGCGAGAGGAGGCGGGAGGAGGCGAGAGGAGGCGTGCTCTGCAAGCCTCAGGGAACAAATAAGAGGAGTGGGTGGGGGAGGTGGTAAAATGATCCAGGGAGGGCAGGGGAAGGGAAACAATGTTCTTAAGAAGGAAAATACGCTTCGAAAGGTAAGGCAGCCAATGGCTACTAAGAACGTGGGCTGGACATGAGTAATAGGTGCGGATACGGGGGCAGATCCAGAACTACGCTTCCGTGCAAATTTACGCCTAGCGGACACGTAAAATCGCGATTTTGTAGGTACTGCGCATGAGCAGATAATAGATAATACGCTACATATCATAACATAACTCTGAGCGTATGGGCCATTCATGTATTTGCTGCGTAAATTCATACGTGTGGGCGTGCCATTTTTACGCGAGCGAAAATTACGCCTAAATTCCGCAATGTAGACAGGGGTTTGCATTTAAAGTGTGCAGTATGGGCGCGCTTAGCTGCGTAAGTCCGCGTTGCCCATTCGTACGTGTGCGGGCGTGAGCGGTTACGCTGCCAAAAGTGAAGGTAGGGTTTAGAAAGCGGAAATCGGTCAAAGTGCGTACATTCAAGGGGTGTGCCGAGGGGAGCGTATAGAAGGTACGCACGCGGAAATACGCTACGTAATTAAACGTATTGCAAGCGGAGTTCTGGATCTACCCCACGGTCGTATCTAACTCCCTCTCAAATGTGAATCAGGTTCTGAGTCTCTAACGTGAAGTTTTGGTTTCTTTAAGCTGATTGTTTTTTCTCTCTGTTGGAAACAATGTAATAAATCCGGATTTTCATTTTCTTTCAAGATCCGATACAAGTTATTTTGATCCGTTGTTGCGGGGCCCCTAACAGGTCCGGGGCCCAGAGACCGGTGCCGGCAGTCTGCCTGTTTGGTAATCCGGCACTGAGTGGACATGATCCAGGCCCCTGTGGGTGTAAGTCCGCACGAGAGGAAAGTAAACCCCCTGATACTGCGCTTTTACGGACTTACGTGTCCAGAAACCTCCCGTGAGCTCTCTGCGCAGATCCACAAACACAGCGCCTACCGCCGCCCAGCCACCGTCATCTGCAGGCCTAGCCCCGCCCCCCCTTATAGGGATTAGCAAGTGGCGCCCCATCGGACCAAACTCCTAGCATACAGATCTAAGTCCTGTGCGCCAGGAAATCCGTTGCGTAACATCTGGCTTGCGCAGTGCCAGCAGTTTACGGAAGTCGAGTGTCAGACACAAATCTGGATCCCGCCGAGTGTAATCCTCTGATATAATATATTATAAGCCAATATCTAATAAATGCATAAAGAGCATATTATTATAACGCTTCCCGTCTTACCTGCGTCGCACCTCTCCCTCCCTCCCGGAGACAGCGCCGCATATCGCCATCCAAGACAGAAGAGCTAGGAGGCTGCAGATTGTCATTTTCCTGTATGTCAGCGGCTCCTGATCTGCCTGACAGACATTAGCTGCTGTGCTGGAGAGGGCAGAGATGAGCCTCCGCAGGGTTACTCCTGGTGAATCATTGACAACATCTTAAATATTTCCCCTGATAATCCTGGAATAACATTGCTAAATCGCAAACAAACCTCAGTGTATTATATGCATGATTGGGAAACAGCATTGTGCTAAACAAGCTGCACACAGACAATGGCTGGAGAGAGAGAGAGAGGGAGAGGGAGAGAGGGGGGGAGAGAGAGATCTGTGTGTGTGTTTGTGTGAATCCTCTTTGAGCAACTGGTAACTGGTACCGTCTAAAAAAAGGTTGAGAACTACTGAGCTAGAGCCTTGAGCTAGAGAAAACATTTTTTTTGTATTAAAACAAGGTGTTATTTCTATAGTGTATGGTCAGCAGTAGACTGAACACTGTTCCCTGTCACCTTCCTAATAGGACAGACACATTACTGGTCAGGTATACAATTCACAATCACCAGCTTTAGACTCAGGAAGACAGAAACACTTTAATAAAATAAGCATTTTAATTTGAGAAACTTACCTGAACATGGAGAACAGTATTCTGACCGAACACAGACTTTTAATAGATGACCCATGCATGTACATAGACAGGGTTCGGTGGTAGTGGGCACCGTGGTCACAGTAGTGGTCTCAGGACTTGTAGTGGTTGCTGGAAAGATTACATTACATTTTAGTGATGCAGAGGGGGAGAGAGAGGGAGAGGGGGAGAGGGGGAGAGAGAGCGTGTTTACACTTGTGTTATATCAGATGAACTCTTGTCATATGCCGGGAACACGGCTTTTATTTACCTCCTTTCTGTGATTTCATCACTTATTTAGGTGTCTCTTTTATGATAACTATTCAGTGCTTCACAGAGTGTAAAACGTCATCAGTCCTTGTTCAGAAGAGCTTACACTCTACATTCCGGAAAAACAAAGGTGACACAGAACGTCCACTATTCACGACCTCTACAGTCAGCATCACACTGTGCTACTCTGCACCCACTCAATGGGCCTGATCCCGACCTACGCTCGCAGGAGATCTAACGCTGATCGTAAGCGTAAAATCGCCATAAAAAACGCACTGCGCATGTGCATAGTGACAACTTCCGGTCGTACCAAAGACCTTTTCGTAGCGGCGATTCAGGCGTCCGTATTGTTTGCGTATTTTCCGACAACGGGGCGTGTTTATAGTACGCAGTTATACGGACGCTGGAGTTAAGGAATGTTGGCGGGGGAGCCATTTATATTGTACAGTGTGGGCGTGCTTAGGCTGCTACGAACAGCGCGTCGCTACGAAAATACTTACAAACACAGGGAAAAGCTAGGGTAGGGTTCGGCGGGCGTACTGAAAGGAAGGTAAGGGGAGGGTCGTGGGGGTGAAAGTTTTTATGCTGCTGCGGTAATACGCTCCGCTCTCATGCGTAGGTCTGGATGAGGCCCCATGTATCTGGACACCTACCTGCATAGGGGTAGATCCAGACCTAAGTGCTTGTATGTCTCATCGCGTAGCGTATTTTCCAGGCACTCCCTTCGCTCGTACTTTGGCCGTTTTATGTTTGCTAAACCCTACCTGAACTTTTCAAAGCGTAACTACTGACGTACATATAGGGTTCGCGTACGTAAGCGCCTAAGTACGGGTGTCATGGATGTCACGCCCCTTCGTCCGTAGTTACGCTGTGGATACGTGGCTGGTACGGAGTAATGTTTCGTAACATCTGCCGCGCGCAGTAAATACTAAGAGGCGATTTTACGTCAGCGGCTAGCGTAAAATCTCTCGCGTACGTCGTTTAGGATCTGGTCCATTGCGCTTCGCTGCTGTGTAAGTACACTATCGGTACCATTGCGAGCGCTTTGGGTGAGGCCGGATTTGTGCTATGACCTGATAGAATCTTGGTGGAACGCACAACCACGGTGGGGGCTGCTGAATACTGTATAACAGAAACATTTGCAGGGAAATCAAATGTCTGAATCACTGAGAGACAAACCATTGTGCTGGATCCCCCTCTCGATCCCCGCTGTCTCCAATCATCCGCTGCCATTTTAAGTTGGACATTTTAAAGGTAGGGGACAAGGGTCAAAAGTCAGCGTGAGAATGGTTAGTAAAGCTCTCGTATGGTGGACGTCTGACCTCAGAACCCGACCTTAAATTATATAACTTAAGATGGCGACAGACCGAAAGTCTGTAACGTTACACAGTACCACTGCGCACCTCTACTGTATATTGTAATACTAAGCCCTGCCCACATGCAAACGCAACCAGCAAATAGGAGGCTGAAATCTGGACAGAGTGTATTGCACTCCGATCGGGTTCCAAGTATGTGCAGAAGCAGATCACTTCCGAACCAATCCTTAAGGTTTATTTCAATGGAACTGCAGGTCTCTTTTATAGCCAGCAGGTGGCGATCTCTTCCCTACAATCTGGGAGATGTAACTAGCAGGATCCTGTATATATCTTCTGTGTATATCCATAGCTGCTATAGTACAAATAGAATTGTCACTCTGGATAGGACGGAGTGAAAACGGGCGGACGTTCCAAATACGCAAACGGATTCACGTGCATGGAGGCTGCGAGGCGCTGAGCTGCTGTATAGACCAGTTTCCATGTTTCTAATGTTTTATTTTATATTTACAGTCATATAACAGTCTAAAACATATAAATATATAGTAATAACAATGCCTTCGAATACACTGCTATTCAGGCTTCAGTAAGGAGTGCAATGTAGGACCAGAAACATATTTTAAGCATTTTAAACATTCGTATGTCGTGCTGTGTTTATAATACAAATAGGTTCATTTAATGACAGAAAACGTCCTGCGTCTTATACTTGCATCGTCCCCGGAGCTGGATAAAGAGACTGGAGGCAGCGCAGGGACTCCAGGATATTACTCCGCCTATCAGAAGCGCTGACACGCCCCCTTTCTCATCTACATATGTCAGAACGCCCTGTTGCACTAGCGCAGAGCACACGGATGCGGACACAGGCGGATGGGTATTCTCGCGTCTGACTTTCTGTTCTGCGCATTGCAGAATCTCGCTATAATTACACCGAAAAAAGAGGTGCAAACGCAGCTCTGTATCAGATATCCCGTATCCATATTCCGCCCTCTCTTACTGATCACCCAGCGTACAGAGCTAAATGGAGAAAGAATGGTTCAAGTCAAGGGGCCAGATTTACTAAACTGTGGGATTGGAAAAGTGGAGATGTTGCCCATAGCAACCAATCACATTCTAGTTCTCACTTTCCACTTTTTTGGTTGCTATGGGCAACATTTCCACTTTTCCAAACCCTTAGCTTAGTAAATCTGGTCCAAGGGGGCTAATCCAGAGTTTGGGCTGAATCCAGACTTAAGTAAGTGCTTGAAATGAGTTACTCCTGGGCTAAACCATGATGATTGCAGGGAGACTCAAGATAATTTTATTATTTGCAAGCAGGGATATATCTTTAAATTGCTTACTGCACACAGATACTGACCAGCGTTACTATTACACTGTTATTTATCACCTCATCTCTAATACTATTATATTATATAATAATTATATTACTACACAGATAC
>WWET01002080.1:135682-148650 GCA_011038615.1 Limnodynastes dumerilii
TGCTCAGGCAGAAGAGGCGTGTCTTATGCTCAGCCAGAGGAGGAGTGTCTTGTGCTCAGCCAGAGGAGGCGTGTCTTGTAGCAACCAGACAATCATTGTAAAATAGCTTTAATAATAGGTCTAAGGTGACAATGTACAGGTCTCTGTCAGTGTTTGGGATCCCAGTAATACAACACATTGGGCTAGATCCAGACTTAAGTAAGTGCTTGAAATGAGTTACTCCTGGTCTAAACCATGGTGATTTCAGGGGGAGTCAAGGTAATTGTATTCTTTGTATGCAGGGATCTATCTTTGAATTGCTTACTGCACACAGATACTGACCAGCTTTACTATTACACTGTTATTTATCACTTCTCATCTCTAATACTATTATATTATTACACAGATACTGACCAGCGTTACTATTACACTGTTATTTATCATCTCTCATCTCTAATACTATTATATTATTACACAGATACTGACCAGCGTTACTATTACACTGTCATTTATCACCTCTCATCTCTAATACTATTATATTATTATTATATTATTACACAGATACTGACCAGCGTTACTATTACATTGTCATTTATCACCTCTCATCTCTAGTACTGTTTGCAACAGATACATTTGGCTCCCCTGTAATTCAGCATGGTTTTGCCCAGGTGTAAATTTCCATCTGATTTTTTCTTATTTTTTATGTTCTGAACCTATTCCTTAAATACTAAATTGATTTGACTGTAGTAGCTGTTAGATTTGGACATAAGTTTAGATCGATCTCTCTGATCTTATAATGTATATAATGTGGAGAGCTGATTCTAAGCATAGGGGGAGAGGAAAGTCCTGTCTGATATAACGTAGTTATAGGTAATAAAAAAAATGTCATTTAGAAATATTTTGTCCACTCTTACTCGGACGTTTGTTGAATCTTGATGTACTTTATGGCCAGATTTACTAAGCTGTGAGTTTGGAAATGTGGAGATGTTGCCCATAGCAACCAATCAGATTCTAGTTGACATTCTCTAGTATGTAATAGTAATGTGAGAGCTAGAATCTGAATGATTGCTATGGGAAACATCTCCACTTTTCCAAACCCGCAGCTTAGTAAATCTGGCCCTGTGTCTGTGATGTTTGCACAATATCCGCACTAACCTCCTGTTACTCGCTGCAGTAAATGTAGGTTATCCTCGTGTGAAGACGTCTCTGCTTCTTTGTGTACTTTCCCTCTCTTCTTGCCTCGCAGGACCGTCCGGTCCGTTCACATTCTCAGACTCCGCTTTACTGTCAAAATATCATATTTCCCAAATACTGTCACTAATCGACGTCTTTCTCTTCTAAAGGTTTTTGAGGCCGATAAAGATTTGGGGTACGTATGACACAAACATGGAATGATGGGCTCCTTCTCAGCTAAATCCCTTTTAATTCTGAGAAATAATAAATACAGGTTTTAATAAACTTGTTTATTTAATGAAATCTGTGGTGCCAGGAACACAAGTAGAGAATGTCGGGCCCTTTGCAAAGGAGCAGATGAGATGTCTGAATGAGCCCCCTCCAGTATTTGCCAACCACACAGACTCCTCGGTCATCCCACCGCCCATCGCAAGCAAAAATAAGTGAACATCAAGGGCACAGATAATGGCAGTCACCCACTATGCAATGTCCCTGGTGACTTGCATAATGCTTCTGCCACTGGTAGCCTTTGGCCAGTCCTGATAGTGCCCCTGACCTGTAAGTTATTCAGTCGCTAGGTGGAAGAATCTCTGACCATCCACTAAAGTTGCTGTTGTGTCGCTTTGCCTTCGATGAGACCCTGCAAGTAGTCCGGATCCACCCGCTCCCATGCTAGCCGGCCTGCCCCTCCCGGTACACCCCACCAGGGTCGTCACAAGGGACTGTATTCACAACTAAGAGTGAGCTAGGTTTGGACAGATCCGCACCTGACCCTAACCCAGCCCCCGTTTTTAGGTATCTTATAGGGCTACCTTATCTTACCGTGCAGAGTTTTCTTCTTAAGAGAATGTCTCCGCCCTCCCCGGCTAATCTAAATCCCTCCCACTTTTACCTAATCGCTCCCCAAGGTGGCATTAGCACGCCTCCTTCTACCTAAACTGCTCTGCGCGGTGTTTAAAGTCACCTAACTGGTACGTAGATTGCGTACATGGCCTATTGCACGTGCGTACATTAAAATATACACCTAAGAAGCCGGAGTGTTCGGAGTTCTTAGGTGTGAATCCTGTCCATGGTGACCACACACTGTGCCCGATCCATATCTAAGAGCAAGTTGCATAGCGGGCGCTGGAGAAGTGTTTGAATAGTGGGGCAGGCTGCGTGCAATAAAAGTGCGCACAACGGCACCTGCGGCCTGCAAGCGAATACGTCACACAGCAGCTGAGTGCAATGTGGATACCTGCAAGCTCAGGGCAGTAACCAAAGGGTAAAAAATAGGCCGTGGAAGGTCACACATGACCTGGGGCTGATGCAAATACTTTAACATCTGTGTTGGGCTCAGGATTGGGGGCTCTTGCTTGTGCCCTTACTGCACATTGATTACGTCCCTTCCCCCTTTCTATCCCTCAACACGCCCCTCGACCCACCCCTCTGGTGCAAAACTGCAAAGGCTGAAAAAAATATATATTTGGTGCCCTCATTAAACCCTTCAAAACATAGATCCCCTGTTTATTGAATCCTTCCGACACTCTTCTGTGATTGGCTGGTCACTTCACATCGGCCAATCGTGTTGAAATGTGAAATTTAAAAGTAGGTTTGAAATAAATACATAAAGTTATATCTTTCTTTGCACAATTGTTTTATAGGTATCCGGCCCCAGTGATTGGATCCCAGCCCAGCTCTTCGACCTTTGAAGAATATTTCACGTAGGTTCACGTAAAGATAGCGATAATACTCTGCTTTGCCGTGTCCTTTCATATCAACAGTTCCTGATGTCCATAAGGCATTTTTGTTGCAATAGTAAAATAATCTGCACCTTAATATTTACAATAACATTATTATCATTTCTATTGCCTTCTGATAGAATAATCAGCTTATACAGCAGCTGGCATTTAGATTCCATGTATCAGATGACAGAGGCCTCAGCTCTTGGATTAGATTTAGGCAGGAATCAAAGATGTCGGTTATGTTGCATCAATGTTGTTACCAGAACAGTTGTCGGAACTCTAGGGTTAGATTTGCTAAAGGGTGATTTAAATTGCCCAAATAAATCGCTGAACATTGCTATAGTTTTCCAGTGATTTATATATTTTTTTTCCCCTGAATTTACTTAGGGGATAATTTTCCTGTCGATTTTGAAACAACAGTGATGTGTGATGTTTTTTTTAAGGGTTTATTTGCTGCAATTAAGCTTGTCATGGTGGCAAATTAACCCTTATGAAATTGCCATACAGCACTTTGTCCCCCTTAGTAAATAAATTTATGAAAATGTTTAAAAAAAAAAAAATAATGCTAAAAGAAGTCCGTAACAATGAAAAAAATCCTTGCCGCAGCATGCTATTAGCCCTTACATGCTGCTGCATATAGTACTAGAAGGCTCAGCATGCCCATGTATTGCAGGGCATGCTGTGTCTTTTAGTACCTTAAGCGGCAACATGCCAAGGGTTAATAGCATGCCGTAGAAAGGATTTTTTTTATGTTTTTAAGGTTTTTATTTTTACTTTTTATTATTAAGGTGGGTTTTTTTTTGTTTGTTTTTTTAGTGAGTGCCGATATCTTGGAATCACTCACACCCACCTCTATTTGCTCTGGCGATTTTATACCCATTCTACAGCGAGTTTGAAACTCGCCCTTTAGTAAATCTGAGATTTGTATGTGCAGAATGGGAAAAATCGCTGCATCTCTGGCGATTTTATGGCCGATATGACATTCGTAAATCTGAGACTTCAAAATCGGCAGTAAAAAATAAAACAAACACTGGCGATTTTGACAATCTCACCTTTAGTAAATCCAGCGCCTTGTGTTGTCCGCCTGAGAAGTGTGTAGAGGAGCCAAATATCTAGAAACTCTTTCCAAGTCCTGTCCATGTCCTGTTTAGATGCTTGGTTTAATATATATACGATCTCTTTGGCTAGGGGAAATATTGGGATTTACTTGATAGACATTGAAATATTTTATATACAAACTTCCTAAATTCTATGCATGCCCTTTAATTGTCCCTGTTATTTTACCACCCTCTCTTACTAATTCTTCCTTTATCTGAAGAGCTGTTTGAATGGAGGAAGACGGCTGCAGGATTAGCGATAATTGTTTCCAATCACTAGTGAGAGTTGGATCGTTTACATTTTCTTGACAGAGTTTAGATTCAATATGTAGGGTCATTAGTTCTACTTCCAACTATAACCATTATACTTCGGGGACCAGATGTCTGTACAATCGGCCAATTTCAGACAATGAGACAACCAAAAGCTTAATTCCAACTGTGTCGTTGTCTGCTTTATTTATAGTGAAAATGTATATTCCGGAACGGTACCATGTCAAATGATCTGATTTCCATAAGGTGCCTGTGCTAGTTAGGGTTAGGCTACGGGACAGTGAGAGTTAGGGTTAGGCTGTGGAGAGGGTAGGGTTAAGCTTAGGCTGTGGGACAGTGATGATTAGGGTTAGGCTCCGGAGAGGGGAAGGTTTAGGATAGACTGTGGGACAGTGATGATTAGGGTTAGGCTCAGGAGAGTCAGGGTTAAGGATAGGCTGTGGGACAGTGAGAGTTAGGGTTAGGCTCCGGAGCGGGGGAGGGTTAGCGTTTGTCTGTGGGACAGTGATGATTAGGGTTAGGCTCAGGAGAGGGAGGGTTAAGGATAGGCTGTGGGACAGTGATGATTATGGTTAGACTCCGGAGAGGGGAGGGTTAGCGTTAGGCTGTGGGACAGTGATGATTAGGGTTAGGCTGTGGATCAGGGTTGCCCCTTCAGTCCCTGTTGTCGCACCACTTGCGCCCTCTGTAGGCACGCCCCTGCTCAGAGCTGTAATTGTCCGTGGCCTCAGGATCCCATCATTTGCGTCGTGTGAACGGGCTCATAAAGCGTCATCTCCACTGTGCCAATGACTGACACTGATGACGCCTCACGTCACCTCTCTCCTCTTGTATGAATCTCACAGTCCCGATGAACTGGATGCAGACAATTGGTCGCTGACAATGAAGGAAAGCTACACGAAGAACGCCAAAATAGCGAATAGCGAGAAGACGTTTAGAAAAAAATTCAAGGTATTTGCTGCTTGTTTCATGTTTACACCATTAAATTCTATAAATACCTGCGTCCAGCCTGACCTCTGACCTGAGCATCGGGGAAGATTTTCTCTGATGGTGTTTTCTGGGTGACAGCAGGTCTTAGACACTAACCACCTGACCAAGGCCTGAATGTACGGCCCGTGGCGTAGCATATGCTCAGAGAATACCCCGACGCAATCACGTGCGCTTTACCTAAACATCCAAATCCATGGTGGAAATCATTTGCGGCGGTGAATCGTGCGTGCTGTGATGCGCTTGACGGGCTGCGTACTCAACGGTGTCCTTTAGTTTGCAACCAATAACGGCGCCTACGTTCATGCACACAGCGGCTAAGCTCAATGCTGCTACGTGTGGGTATGGGGTGAACACTTCCGTTGTAATATGAACGCACTAAAACTATTAAATTTTTTGTTAAATATATTTCAAATCGTATAATTTTTTCCTTCCTGTGTGTAGAGATGATGTGACGCAGACACAATACAGCGGCAGCCACTTCTACCCCTCTGTAATGTGCTGAAGTGTCACATCCTAACGGAAGGGTCTGAGAAAGATCATAGAAGGTCCACCAAAGACTCAGACAGGACCTGGGGCTGGTGTAAATGTTGTGGTGTAATCAGCCCTTTGTTACGTCTGTGATTAGCTCTGGATCGTGGGCACTGGCTTGGGCCCTTGCTGTACATGATCTACGTCCCTCCACCCTTACCTCCTGTATTGGTGCCAGGTGCCATAGAATGAGAGATTTTCGAAATAGGGGCATCAGAAAGTCCCTTTTTGGATGTCCCTATTTCAAATACCCCTTTAGTTTCGAATTTTCTTTTCAGAATGGGTGAGTATGCGAATGTAGTGAATGTATGTGAATAATTGGGATACTCACCCATTACTTTTCGGAAACGCCGCCACCGCTACTGCAGGACCCGCACCATGGGAAAATTGAGTAACCTCTTCAGGGTTAGGGTCAGGTTGCAGGGGAGGGATGGTTAGGGTCAGGCTGTAGGGGAGGGATGGTTAGGGTCAGGCTGTAGGGGAGGCAGGGTTAGGGTCAGGCTGTAGGGGAGGCAGGGTTAGGGTCAGGCTGTAGGGGAGGGAGGGTTAGGGTCAGGCTGTAGGGGAGGGAGGGTTAGGGTCAGACTGCGGGGAAGGGAGGGTTAGGGTCAGACTGCAGGGGAGGGAGGGTTAGGGTCGGGCTTCGGGGAGGGATTGGGGTAGTCAGGCTTTCGGAGCACCGTGTTTGGTGGTTCGTGGATCGATTGCGATGCCTTATCGAGGCACAAGCAATCGAAATCCCAGCCGGTTCGACACCCCTCCTTTCCCCCATGTGATGGCCGCCTTGACTTTATCCATGTACTTGTTATCCCAGCTCTCTGCTAATAACAGAATGTGTTCAGGTTTCTGGGCAGGAGGCTTCCTTGTACACAGCGATGATCGTTGAGGACTTTAAGGCTGAGAAGTACACGCTTCCCGTGAAGAGAGGCGACTCTGTGCGCATCATCCGGATCACTGACTGCCCAACAGGGAAATGGCTGGCCCAGGATGAGACAGGCCGGTGTAAGTCTATTACAGTGTTACAGAAACCCCGCCTACTGCGTCATGTCCTGTGCGCTGAATCATATTTGCTTCTCTGTTAGTTTCTAATGAAATAATAAGTTACAATGGACTGTGTTCAGACCCCGCACGCTTTCCGTACATGCGGGAGGTCTGCGATTACGCACGGAAGAGGGAAGTAAACTCCCCTCGTCACTTCCCTCATGGCGATCCGATATGTAATATTTGGCGTGTTAAAAGCAAGTGGACTTGCGTAAGTGATTTGTGTAAGTCCCCTGGCAGACTAAATTGTGAATATGATGAATCTGATCCTCCAGTTCTGGATTTCTTTATTTGAGTTCAGCAATGCCAGGAATTTTACGATCAGACTTCTCCCAAACCAATATTGGTCAAAATAAGCACCAATTAGAATCTTCTATATGATAACGTCAAAACGCCCCATCAGACTGCGCATACATAACCCATATCACAGTTTTACATTGCAGAAAAAGCCTATTACATTTTTTACATAATCTACGTATCTTTGTTACGTAAATTGCGTGTATGTGGTCTTTAAGACCACATATTCGCCATCTACAAAAGAAGATTACGTAAAAAAGTTACTATTCATGTGCAGTATCAAATCTGTAAATACCGGACGTATATGCGATACGTCCGGTGGTGTGAATCCGGGTCTGTAACTCCTATGTAATATTGATAATGGCCCCAGATATTTGAGCCTTTTATCAGCTGCTCAAATAATGAACACCTATAGAGCTCTGAATAGAGACATCTGATGAGTGTCCACTGTGCACAATTAGAGAAATTACTGTCTCAAATGCTCTCTTTAGACTGTTCACAAGGTCCAAAAAGCCATTTTTAGGCCGTTCACAAGCTGAATTCCTGCAATAAGAGATAAGTGATTTCAACCGGCTCCAAAGCCAACTCTCTTTCCGTAACTGGTCGATTCTTCTAGAAGCGCCTCTCGTGTGTAGTGATTCTATGCCAGGGATTGACAGGGCCGACACCGATATTCTGTCGCTTCTCTGTTGAAGTCTAATAATTGTAGAAGGCAAAATCTTGAAGGAGCTTTGCAGAGTATAAACATGGCCGGCTCCATCTGTCTGCATCAATGAGGAATCTTCTATATGGTGTGTTTTATATTTATCCTGAATTATCCTCTCATTATAATTATATTTTCCTAATTTTTTTTTTTTGTGTCCTCCTTCAGATGGTTTTGTTCCTGTTGCATGTGTGGACATCAGTAAAGACGTCTACAGCTTCCATAACTCCCATACCATGCTGAGACCGGTCATTCCCGACCTCCATAACGGGACAGAGAACAGGTGAATAAACCAAAGATGTCACATAGATGATCAGTTTAACAAACCTATTGCATTGCATCCAACTCGGTAATAATGCTGACGTCACATCACATGGTGCAGCATAATGAAAATATAATATCGGTAATAACATAGATGTCCCATCACTATAATGCCATAGTTGCCAACTCTCCTTTAATATCAGGGAGACTCCCTGAAGAGCGGGTGATTTCCCTGAAGAGCGGGTGATTTCCCTGAAGAGCGGGTGATCTCCCTGACTAGTGGGTGTTCTCCCTGACTCCCTGAAGATCGGGTGATCTTTCTGACTCCCTGAACAGTTTGGCAATCTTCCTGATGCTGATTCAGTTCCAGAAGTCATTGCAGTATGATGACAGAATTTAGAAATTGTCTCCTATTTCGTTACTTTAAGTCCTATGTCGGCGGCCATTTTCATGGAGGTGATAACGTATTGAAAGACTGGCCGTTATCTAAGACAACATAACTTCAATATGGAGACAGAAATTAGAAATACATTTTGGTCTCTTGTGAATCAGCTGCAGTGTCACCTACTTTTATCTCTTCTATAAAGATGGAGAAGTCAGCGAATCCTATTCACAGTCTCCACCATAACACTGAAAGGATTTATTCTCTGACAATGTAACAATTAATAAATACTGATGCCGACATTTTTATTGAGAAATAGTTTTCCTGGCAGAGTTAGACACACCCATGGGAGGAGCTGTTCATAGGACACACCCCTGAGGTGCAGTGTCTTGGTAATGATATCACAATCTACCTGATATTCGCTTGCATAAGTTGGCCAGTATGTATACTGCAGATGTTGCACAGTAGTGCAGGTTTTATGTACTGTATCTTTCTTTCAGTGGCGCTGGTTCAGATGTATCCCAGAGATCAGACACCTGTGAGTATACAAACCTTTTATTATGTTACTAGAAATACAACGATGCAGCGGAAGACGTGCTATGATCCTGCTTAGTGCAAGCTCTCCTGGGACCCCTGTAATCTCTGGATAAAATCTTGAAGCTGTGGGGTATCTAAAAAGATTAAAAAACAAACAAGATCCTGAAGGGCTGAAATACCTTTACAACATAGAAACATAGAAAGTGACGGCAGATAAGAGCCACACGGCCCATCCAGTCTGCCCAGGTGCTTATTTAAAACTATACTGACCCTAGACCCTATTTACTCTTAATTTAGTTTAAGATTTAGGATATCCTTATATTTATCCCAAGTATGTTTACATTGTGCTACTGTGTTACCTCTACCCCTCAGATGGGAGAATATTCCACTTATTTATCACCCTTCCAGTGACCTCATATTTAAGCACATTTGCTGTAGACATTCCACCTTTTGTTACATGTCTGTGTTTCTTTTTGCAATCCTAGAAACAACTTCTGGACAGCAACTATCTGTCTATCTGTGTTGTCTGTCTGTCTGTGTTATCTGTCTGTTATCTGTGTTGTCTGTCTGTCTGTCTGTAGCACAAGGCTTGCACTTTATTTTTTTTGAAGTCACTCTAGTGGGTTGAAGGGTTGTGAATTGCCTTTGAGGTAAGAGGCAGGACCCTGATAATATCGCAGTGGGTGTCTCTTCAGTGTGGGGGTGTCTCTTCGGTGTGGGGGTGTCTCGGTGCATGCATAGAGGGTAAATACTGTTATGTTTTTTTGGGAGCAGAGCTAAGAACAGAGGAAGCGTCCTGGGGACAGATTTACTAAGCTGCGGGTTTGGAATAGTGGAGATGTTGCCCATAGCAACCAAGCCAATTCTAGCTGACATTTTCTAGTATGTAATAGGAAAGTGAGAACTAGAATCTGATTGGTTGCTATGGACAATATCTCCACTTTTCCAAACCTGCAGCTTAGTAAATCTGTCCCCAGGAGCCCATGACGGGCCCCAACAGATTTCTAATGGGCCCCAACAATTGCAAACTCCTCCTCTGGATGCAGATGTTTTTTCTGCAATATATAAAATTTTCCCGTTTATTTTAATTCTTCTTTTTAGGTTCTATCAAATCTGATGAAACCTATGATGACATTGGCAACAATAATGTAACAAGCAAGTGAGTCCTTTCAGTTTATTATGTTTATATATCATTAAATTGTAAATTTAGAATAACAAAACCGACCAATAAGCATGATCCATGGAGGTCAAACTTTCATACACGATAAGAGTTCACCCAGAGAAATATTGGAGGTGGGGGAGTATTGGGGTTCTTGTCTGCCTTGGGGGGGCCCGTGTCTGCTCTTAATGCTTAGTGTCTATGGAGGGAGTCACAAAAAGTATACGTACCCCAAATGCATGCATGCATACATACATACATACATACATACATACATACATATGTACCTGCATCTTTAGGAGGGATCATTATCAGCTCATTCATAGTAAAGCAACACCCCTATAGATCACTGCAGAGGGTGTGGTTACATTGTAACAGACTTAGCACCCTATCACTGCTGAGGGTGTGGTTACATTGTAGCAGACTGGGCATCCTATCACTGCAGAGGGTGTGGTTACATTGTAGCAGACTGGGCATCCTATCTGCTCCCCTAAAAAACATCCCTTTGGAAATGAGCCCAAGTGGATAATCGTGACCAATGGCATTAGCGGTTATTGATTATCTGCTTTAACTCGTTTCTGAAGAGTTTTTTTTATAATTTCGAGGTCTCTGGTCATTTTCTCTGTTTCTAATCTCCATTTACATATTTTTATGCCCTCTTAGTGCTTCTGGGAAAAATAAAGGATTTGGAGTTTTATTCAGAAAGGACAAAGCTAAAAAAGAAAATTTCGGGTAAGTTTTACATTAAAACCAAATAATAAAAATGACAATTTATATTCCATAACTTTATTAAACCGCCCAATATTAACACTTGCGGAAACAACGAAATAATTCAAACTCCGCCCATTACAAGCACAAGCTCCACCCAGTTTTTTCTCTTTGAATATTCCCAGGTTAGGCCTTTGGAAAGGAGGCAATGCTGCTCAGCCTGTACCGGAACATATTCATGTCTGAAGCAATACGTGTTTTATAATAAATGTATTGAATACCCTGCTTTTTATTCCCGCAGGTCTGGATATGGGCTGCATAACATCAGTAAGATTCTATTCTTTTATTATCTGCAATACAATGATCGTTGGTGACATTGGTGAGATTATAAAAACAAATAAGCGCTGCATAGTAACCCTGCATAGCAACCCTGCATAGTAACCCTGCATAGTAACCCTGCATAGTAACCCTGCATAGCAACCCAGTTGTTTGATTTAAGAAGGAATAACATTGGTATAATTTTAGCAAGTTGGGAGAAATCGTACTGTAACCCATAGCAACCATTCAAACATAAACTTGAAGGGGGGGCATCACTTAAACTTCTAAACAGGAAAGTGGATGCGTTTCTCATAGCAACCAACAAGATTCTAGTTCTCTTTCATTTAATGCAGTCTAAAAAGTGATAGCTGGAATCTTATTGGTTGCTACAGTTATCTGTGCATCAGTTTACACTGATTTGTGGTTACTATCGAGAAGTCATGAGCGCCAGTAGCTCTTCCATGTCCCCAATATAGGTCCATTTAGCACCCTTGTCCAATGTTACACAGATACAACACCCAATCCATATACACACTGTCCAATGTTACACAGATACAGCACACAATCCATGATACACACAGTCCAATGTTACATAGATACAACACCCAATCTATGATACACACAGTCCAATGTTACACAGATACAACACCCAATCCATGTCCACACTGTCCAATGTTACAGCAGATACATCACCCAATCCATGATACACTGTCCAAGGTTACACAGATACAACACCTAATCCATGTACACACTGTCCAATGTTACACAAATACAGCACCCAATCCATGTACACACTGTCCAATGTTACACAGATACAGCACCCAATCCATGTACACACTGTCCAATGTTACAAAGATACAACACCCAATTCATGATACACTAATACCAGATGTCAGGAGTGCATTATACTATTACAATCGTTTAAAATCCAGGAAATGTTATTTATGATCAATAAAAAGCATTTAACATATTATATAGATAGACAGATATATGTATATAAATGCTTATACTGCATAGAAACCTGAGGGTTTGGCGCCACCTGCTGTCTTATTTCAGACATGTCCCATTTTTTCTAGACTTTCATTAGACTTGCACCTAGACACAAAATCATACCTTTACAATATAAAAGGTATATATGTTTATATCTCTATTTTCAACAGATGCAGCATCGTCACAGAAGAACACTGACCCGTCCCAAGGCCAGCCGGAGAAGTAAGTTTACTCTGATATGTTTACTCTTTCCCATATACTGCTGCAGAAAGCTGAACCTGTGACTTGCATTTCAGAGGGAAGGAGGAGAAGCCGGGTGTCTGGAAGTCCATATTCCACACAAAGGAGCAGAGAGGGAAGACTGAGTCCTTGGGAACAGAAGGGTCTGTGTTCAATTCTTATCATAATTTCAGTGTAATACAACCTAAAGCTGCCCTACATTAGGGCAAATCCAGTTATTGGGTGATCAAACCAAAAATCGCTGTAGTGTATGGCCAGGATATTCTGCCCTAACGGTGATAAAATGCTCCATAAATGCTCGATTCCTATCATTTTATCTTATGGCATGTTTCAAATGATCAGACCCAAGCTACCGATATATTTATCAGCATATTACAGCACTAATAAATTAATCAAATCTCTGCATTCTCCAAACCAATCAGTGCAGAGATTGACAGGAGTCCCGTGCAGCCAATCAGCTGCAAGGGCCTCCTGTTACCCTTGGCAGGACTTCCCTCTTCAGCCAGGATTATCAGAGAGGTGAGTGGAACTGATATCAGTGGAAAATTTTCCTGTTTATCAGACCTCCTGC
>WWET01002080.1:148674-171325 GCA_011038615.1 Limnodynastes dumerilii
GCTGAAGGTAATAATCTCCCTAGTGTATGGCCATCTTAATAGATAATAATTCAGAGTCTGGAAATAAAGGCAAAACAGGTGCAAGTGTACAGCTCAGCTAAACCATTTAGCAAACTAAAGGGAGCTAATTAACTTACATTTTTTTCACTTGCAAAGAAAATACTTTACTTTTGCACATAAAACTCAAATACTGCATAGCTTTATGGTTAATCTATAAATTAGAGTGAGCTAAGAAACTTCACCTCTCAATTCTTATTCCGATGTCACAATTTATATTTGCCTCCCCTTGCGGTTTAACATGTTGTTGCTCAGGTCTAAACTTACATCTAAATCAGCCACTGTCTCCATTTCTGTAGATGCCTTAAGGAAATTTTAGTCTTTAGAAACTTTTATCATTCCACTGACTGCCCTTTGCAACAAGTCTGCATCTTCTTTGATCTTGTGAATGATGAATCTCTAGTTTAGAAATGCATTTACATGTGCACGACATCTTATCCGGTGTCTTCATCTTAAAAATAAATATTTTCGAGGTCACATGGTTACGTGTGAAGACTACATAGCATTTTAGTTAAATGGGTTTTGGCAAACTTTGACTTTCTGTCAATTCATTTGTAAACTTAAGGTAGTTAAAGGGAGAAATAAATCTTTTGTTTTTTGGAAAGAAGGATAAAATAGTTTTTAATAAAATTATAAATTGGTAATATCCCTTTGAGGGTTGGGAAAATCTTCTATGGTTAGTTAGTGTGGAAAAATTTTGAATAATTAAAATATTTAACATTTTCTAATTTATTTTTTTCTCTTACTTTCACCGGTGTTGACTTAAATAAGACAGGTGACATAATCTATTATTTTTCACTTTAATAGAATTACCAGACTCCATTCACATTATTTTATTCACATTTTCTTTCCAGAAAACTTAATGCAACTGCGGTAATAAAAAAGTTTTCCAAAGAAGAGAAAAGTTTTAGAGACAAATTCAAGGTAAGTATAAAAGAGATGAGATCATAGCAGCTTCGATGACCTGCAATAATAATGATGGGAAATAATAGGTGTAAAGTCCCAGGTCATATTGGATTTAGCGTAAACTAAAGTCGTCAAACCTCATTCTAAATGATGAAGAGTATTTACATTGTGCTCACAGTCCGCTCCTCTCGAGCTGCATTGATTTGTTCTCCTGAGTGCCCCATTTCTATTTTTATTCAGTATACCGGAGAAATTACTGTTATGAATATTGCGATTGTCAATGTTCTGGCTCCAATCACGACAAAAGATAAAATGGAGCTAGCCGTCACGCCGGGCGAAACCATTGAGGTCATAGACGTCATCGATGAAGATAAAATCATCTGCCGAAACCTTTCTGGAAAATGTGAGTTCTGGTATTCTGCCCAGTGCTCTTTTTTAAAATCTCTCTTGTAGTCCAAGGCCCCTTTCCCCACGTCATCTATACTTCTGATAATCTTTTGTAAATTCTAAACACAACTAAGTAAAGTGTAATTGATGTAAATGATCCTTTGATACAGCAGTGTTCCAACAGCCAAATGACTAAAGGTGTTTGCATATAAACCCGCAATAGAAATCTTCTGTATTTTGCTTTATTAGATTGCAAGCTGTATGTGCAAGATCCTCTAAATATACGATTTTCTGCAAAGTTTCTATAAACTAGCAGGTTTAAATGAAGCATAATAATAATAACAATAATACAACTTAATTAGGAACATAACAATGACTGAAGTTCTCGTTTCAGATGGATACGTTGGGATCGAATATTTAAACTTTCAGTAAGTATATTGGTGTTGCAGGATTTGTGTGTATATGATGAGGCGATTGGATGAAGGTGTTATAGTATGTTAGGACAAAAGGACTCTGTGCTATGGAAAGTGTATGCAACTATCTCACCATAAATTATCCGAATATCTGTAACTAAAGCAGCTCTAAAGGGACCAGATCCCAAAGTGAACTAAAAATATATACAACAAAGAGCGCTGATAGAGATATTAAATATTTATTGACAACAACAATTAAAATATAGATTTCCTGCAATTCATCAATGAGTAAAAACGAACACAACATAACATTCATGCTATTAGCAAGTGTTTTAGAAAGGAGGTGCGTTATTTGCACTTTAGGAACGCAGCCCACCATTTTACAGGCGCATCTATGTAGTGATTTAGCTGAGTTACATCCGTGTCTGTGCGCAGTTTTGAGTTTTGTCAGGCCGATCGGGCAGGCTCCGCAGCTTGTTCCCGTCCTCATTGGGCGGAGCACCAAGGCCATTTTATTATGTTATATCATTGGGCGGAGCACCGAGGCCATTTTATTATGTTATATCATTGGGTGGAGCACCGAGGCCATTTTATTATGTTATATCATTGGGCGGAGCACCGAGGCCATTTTGAGAGCGCTGTTTTGTTTCAATTTACTGCACAAATTGCTAAGCTAATATATGTGGATACTGCGCCACACCCAATTGGAAAAAGACAAATAAATGGAAAATGAATAAATTAAGAATAACTGAAATTAAATTAGATTGGAGCTACCTGTGAGCGCGTGCAAAGAGGCATGTGCAATGCCCAACAATTGGAAAACTATAAAACAAATTAGCCGCGCTGGGGAGATCCAAAGTAACTTAAATAGGTTAATAAACGGTTCAGAGTATAAAATTACTATTTATTGAGACATAAATAAAAAAGGAAAAAAATTCAATAAATAAAAATAAAAATAAAATAAACCTAAATAAATAAATATAAATACAAATACATATAAAATCAATGAATAGTGCAAATCAAGGACCAATTAGTATAAATAAACAATCAAACAGTTAGATACAGTCCGCAGGGAATCACCCCCAAGTTGGTAAATAAGGGGGGCCGAACGGTAGGTTAAAATAAACCACTGTAAAGAAACTGGATGAACAAATATTGCAAGGTAAATCGTGAGGTCTCAGGAAAAATCAGTGTAGTATCAACTGAAAAGTCATGAAGGTAACCAAATCCACAAGAAAGATCTAATCAAAAGCTGTACAATTGAGTGGCAGAGGTAGATAAGTTCCAACAGTTCAGCTCTCACCACACAGCTGAGCGCCGGCAAGCAGCCCAGCGCGTGGGACACAGAGCGGTGTAAGAAGCCGTATATGGTACAGACTCAGGTGGATCACTGAAAGTGTCCTGTGCAATTTGTGCAATAGGTGCAGGAGGGGAGTAGAAACGGGTTGCTTACCGGGCGTCCCCGGAGCAGTAGTTTCACAGCAATAATAGAATAAACGCTGGTATAGCAATCCCACTCCACACTGGATGTCAACGACTTGATGGTCTCTTATGATCTGCACATATGAATAGCAGGCGACGCGTTTCGTACCGGATGGGTACTTTCTCAAGCCAAAGCATGTGAAATTCAAATGCACATGGGTCTTATAAAGGATGCAGACAGGTGGTACAAGTCTGCTGTATTTATATCTCTATAATATTATTATGATTATTATTATGTATTTATATCTCTATATTATTATTATAATTATTATTATGTATTTATATCTCTATATTATGATTATGTATTTATATTTTTGTTCTCTTTTGTTACAGGCCTGAACATTTCCAGTAATCTGGAGCATAACAAAGGATCTATAGGAATCCACTCAT
Organism: Limnodynastes dumerilii; assembly: GCA_011038615.1. Lineage (NCBI taxonomy): Eukaryota > Metazoa > Chordata > Amphibia > Anura > Limnodynastidae > Limnodynastes > Limnodynastes dumerilii. The sequence goes on from WWET01002080.1 coordinate 152,310, forward strand.
CATGTAGCGGAAATGAGGAAACTTTCATTGGATTCATTAGCAGGGTAACCTTATGATGTAATAAGTGACAACATATTTTTGGGGACAATAATAATATTGCACTTTCTCACTTATAAGACATATTGGAAATATTTTGCGACAAAGTTCCTTTTCTTCTTATATCAGTGTATGGAATGTTCTGATCCCATTCCCAAAACAGATCAAAATTTGCTCCCAGAAACATACTCGCAACAATCGTTGGCGCACATTTGGTTGTGAAATAATAATATAAAAGGACGGGAAGATGGATGACATGACACCGTTTCATATGTACATATTATTGTAAGGACGGGAATCTATATCTTTATCTGTGTTTCTTTGAGCTTAAAGGGTATACAATAAATATTTAATAATATGGACATAAACTGGTGACATTTCCTTTTTATAAATTCTAAATATTTTTCTAAATCTTTTTAATATATGTATATTAATGATAACACATAAAAATGGACTAAATATATTTTCTCTAATTCCCGAAATATCGGCTCAATTGTAAGTCAGAATCAAACAATGTGTAAATAATTTCATGCAATACAATATTTTGAGCCAAATTGTCTTACGAGTTTTCTGAGCTATGTGAGAATCCGAGCATATGAAACACATTGGAACCCAACTAGACATAAGACAGAGGGGCGTCTGAGGTGACAAATGGGCGTTCCCTCTTAGTCAGGTGACAGTATGGGCATTCCCTCTTAGTCAGGTGACAGTATGGGCGTTCCCTCTTAGTCAGGTGACAGTATGGGCGTTCCCTCTTAGTCAGGTGACGGTATGGGCGTTCCCTCTTAGTCAGGTGACGGTATGGGCATTCCTTCTTAGTCAGGTGACGGTATGGGCTTTCCCTCTTAGGGCCTGATCCAGAGCAACGCTCGCAAGCGAGCGTACGACGAGCGTATGCGAATTTTCGTCAAAAAATTCGCAATGCGCATGCCCAGTATGACAGCTTCCGGTCGCCCGAGCGTCATGAGCGAATAGCGGGCGTATCGTTAGCGTATTTTTCGCTCGCTGGGCGTATTTTTTTTACGATGGTCGGCTGGGCGCCCGTTTTACTACAGGGAGGCGGGGATAGCCATTTAAATTGTACAGTATGGGCGTGCTAAGCGTATTTTCTCAGCGTATTTTCTGCGAATTTTCGTACGGCCGACGGTCGTACCCGGTGTAGGGTATAGCCGCCGTAAGCAGGGACTTTACTATGGGAGTGCTAGGGGCGTGTAGGTTGATACGCCCGAGCGTACGTTCGCATTCGCCCGTCGTGCGAATTTTCGTAGCGCTGGATCAGGCCCTTAGTCAGGAGACGGTATGGGCGTTCCCTCTTAGTCAGGTGAAAGTATAGGCGTTCCCTCTGAGTCAGGTGAGAATACAGGCGTTCCCTCTTAGTCAGGTAACAGTGTGGGCATTCCCTCTTAGTCAGGTAACAGTGTGGGCGTTCCCTCTTAGTCAGGTAACAGTGTGGGCGTTCCCTCTTAGTCAGGTAACAGTGTGGGTGTTCCCTCTTAGGTGACAGTATGGGCGTTCCCTCTTAGGTGACAGTATGGGTGTTTCGTCTCTCTGTGACAATACTGTGTACAATTATAAATCAGCCAATCATTTTCGTGCGTAATTTTTTTCGCTTTCACAGCCGCTATAAGCGCATTTAAATGAATGACAATCACAACTCCGGTCTATTCACACTCATATAGTTTAATGTTTCCATGATTTAGATACACATCATTATATGTGCCGCTGTGTACAAAATCTACAAATCATTTAATAAATACTTTGTCTGAACTATATTGCACAAGTTATAATAGATAAATCTAATCTTTCATATCTTCAGTAACCTTCCGTTATTTCTTACACACAGAAAGCGATTTGACGATCACACAACACGTCTACGTTACAGGATTGTTACACATAAGACAATTTGTTACAAACAATTCCACATTAGGGGTTTTGATGGAACAAGGCTGAGATATTATGGATACACAGACACAAACAGGCATCCTATGAATTACTAACATACGTGGCAAATACTCGGGTAACTGAGGATGACGTTGGCAGCGAAAGGATCACGACTAAAATGTGCAAATTTTCACACCCTAACACCGCGGACTCCTCTGTGGGTGTCAATGGCGACAACTTTGGCAAATCTGGTTTATACATTTTATAATGAGAAAAAAACAATAATTAAGGCAATCTATACAAGTGGACTAAAGCCACGTATGCCGGAGCGCGCAGCTTAGCGCATGGCGGATGGGGAATACGCTCTCTAGACTCTTTGGATGGCGTCACTTGAAAATAAATAGATTTACATGAATTCTGCTGCTTCTGCTTTTCCATCGAGATCAATGATCCCTACTCGATGCTCAGACCCACCGCCATCCACCGTGCGCTAAACTACTGGAGAGAAAAGCGTTTCTTCTTTTCAGCGCCATGAAACACAACAGTTATTTGCATTATAAGTTCAGATTAAGTATAATACAGTGATCGACTTCTAATAATACATTCATTTAAAGAGATTGCAAGTAATTGTACAATTCATCACAGATCAATTGCTTGATACCCTATGGGGTAAGTTCACTAAAAGATTTCAAAATAAGTTATCTACAGTAGCCAATCAGAATCTACCAATCCTGTTCTAGAACGTACAGTATAAAGGAGAGTTAGAATCTCATTGGTTGCTATTGGCAACATCGCCACTTTGCCATATTTAGTCATCATGGACCAATACCATGATTTTCGAAATAAGGGTGAATATTACAAGTTGATCATTTTGTTTTAAATGTATAGGCTGAAATGTTTCAAGCAATAAGGTGACACAGTGTCATATATGCAAACTATATAGTAAAACAAAGAACCCTTACCCCTCTGACACGCGAGGACACCATTACGGCTTGTACTATAGCGTGATGATCAGATAGATTGACTTTGTGTCACATTATAGATTAAAAAGTTTAATTATACACCCTTTATAGGCTTCAAAGCAGAAGTGGACATACACAAAGCCACAAGTGAAGGGATCAGTTTCAAGCCATATACATAAATAAAAGTCCTATTTCTGTGCAAAAAATTCCCAATGTAGCTTTTTAAATGAAAACGATATAAACACAAATTAAACAATTCACAAACACATCAAAAATGTCTGAGTTATGAGATGTTTTAGGGAGGGGAGACCCTTAAATATTGACTGGTTCCCTTCCCCCAGTTTATTTATATTTTCAGAAAAGTCAGTAAAAGACGCGTTATACATATTAGACAATGGGCTGATATATAGTTACTACTGTCACCAATAAGGTGGAATGCAGGGAGACATCTCCTCTAATCTGTAATACTAATATATATTTCATATATTATTACACAGATACTGCCCAGCGTTACTATTATACTGTTATTTATACCTGTACTAGGAGACATCACCTCTCATCTCTAATACTATTATATTATTATATTATTACACAGATACTGACCAGCGTTACTATTACACTGTTATTTATCACCTCTCATCTCTAATACTATTATATTATTATTACACAGATACTGCCCAGTGTTACTATTACACTGTTATTTACCTCTCATCTCATCTAATACTATTATATTATTATATTATTACACAGATACTGACCAGCGTTACTATCACTGTTATTTATCACCTCTCATCTCTAATACTATTATATTATTATTACACAGATACTGCCCAGCGTTACTATTACACTGTTATTTAGACTTGTACTAGGAAACATCACCTCTAAGCTCTATTACTGTTTCCAACAGATGAAATTTGCTTTCCCTGCCCAGGTGTAACTTTCCACCTGATATCCTCTTATTCTCTCACTCTGGATCCGATACAATGCTGAAATGTTAGGGGTTCAGGTACTTTTTGTATGCAGGGATAACACTGGCAGATTTTGATTATTGCACACAATTAACAGCTTTATTTTTAAACTCTAATTTAGAGTCGAGCTACAACAGATTACGTTTCCTCTCAGCTCATTCTGATTGTACATTGTAAATTGTCTTACAGACATGGGCCCAGATCCAGAACTACACTTCTGTGCGAATTTACAACTGGCGGACACGTAATTTTGCTTTTTTGCATGTACTGCGCATGCGCACGACCGAGAATACGCTATGTTACGGAACTCTGAGCGTATGGGTCATTCACGTATTTGCTGCGTAAATTCGTACGTGTGGGCATGACAATTTTCTGCGTGGCACAACTACTTCTAAAATACGCAATGTAGGCGGGGGTTTTCATGTAAAGTGTACAGTATGGGTGTGCTTAGCGGCGTAAGTCCGTGTTACCCATCCGTACGAGTGCGGATGACAACGGTTACACGGCCAAAAGTTAAGGTAGGGTTTGGAAAGCTGAACTCGGACAAAATACGTACATTCAGGGGGTGTGCCTAGGGGAGTGTATAGAAGTTACGCACGCGGAAATACGCTACGCGAGTAAACGGATTGCAAGCGGAGTTCTGGATCTACCCTATGGTTTGTTAAGGTGCAGATTGCTCCTTATTTTAGCTGTTGCTTCAACTCTGAATCAGCCGCGTTATATTTCAGTTCTTTCATGATATTAAATATAGCCAGATACAGTTACTAGTCCAGTCACAAATAGGACTTTTTCTTTATGTATAAGAGAACTTTTTTTTTTAAAAGGGATTTTGTTCTATTTTTCTGCACATTCATTAATTAATAAAATCTGTTATTTAAACTTATACAACTCTGCACATAGAAGGTTTAACCTAGTGGTCTTCAATCACTACTAACACATGAACGTCCTGGTATTTATCACACGTCAATCATAACTTGACAAATATTATTTGTTAAACAACTAAATTAAATAATTAGTCCATTTGTTCTATAAATAATAGAGTTTTCACTTACTGCCTTTATATCTGCTCTGCCAAGAAGAAATAAGTGTGGTGGGATGCGATCGTCTTCATTTCGAAAGACCATTGTGCTACCGCTGAATGCAGGCCTTTGGCAATTGCCGGCAATCTGCATTGTAGAAAGTGGCGGAAATGTGACTCGTGGAGTCTTGAAGAGACCTCTGCCAAACGGTAAGAGTTTAACCTAACCCTTCCCTTAACCCTTCCCTAACTCTCCCTTCCCTGCAGCCTAACCTTAACCCTCCCCTTAAGTCCTAACCCTAACCTTTTACCTGTGCCAGCTGCTGCACTAACCCTAATCTGCCCACCGCATCCACCACAGTAAGTAGCTATTGGCAACGAGAAGAAGGGATCTGTTCCCAATAGCAATACATTTCTCTTCTGCGAGCTTTGTGAAGAATGGTACAGCCTTCTAGCTGGTGACTGTGTTCACAATATGACTACTCTGGCCGGTGCCCACATCCCATAGGAAAGAGATGGCAGGATAGTGTAATAGAGGTGACATCATGCTGGAGGTTTAAAAAGTATTTTATAGTAACCGATACACTCCTTTATATGTATTTTTGCTAAAGTTTGTATTACTTTATGGATGCCACATACGGTCTCTCTGAAACAGTGCTCCTATATTCAACAACAGTGAAGCCCCATTATTCTAACACATTATTGTCAGGAGATAATATTAATCTACAGAGAAAGATTTGACCTGTGAAACACTTGCACAAATCCTAATTTAGGGCACACATTACACAATATGACAAGGGTCACATAGACATAAGCTAACAGACTAATTCACTTCAGTGTACAGGCTACTCAGATCAATCAGGCCACGGACTTAATAATACTATAATACAATCTAAAATACCAAAAATAAATAAAAATCTCCAGTTCTATATATAAATTCGCTGTTTAATATAATCAGCACAGATACTCTGCCTAAATCCTAAAAAATAAAACCCCAAACCAGAAACGAATGGAAAAGAAGACTCGCACCTATGTTACAGCCTGAAGAGGTTCTGCAGCAGCTATCTGGGTTTGTGGTGTTTGGGTGCCGATTAGTTGCACTTTACACAATGCCTGAGTTACATGATACAGCTTCTAAAACATGCTAAAGCGTCCCCATAACGGCGTACGACAGATCTGGTCCCAAGTCTGGAAGCCCGCAATCATCCGGGTGTTCTTTTGTTTCTAGATATCTTATACATTGAACCCGGTTCTAAGCTTGCAGGATACTTAGGGGCTGATCCAGAGGTAAACATACACGCAATGGCTCGGAAACGATGTGCGCGATTGTGGGCCATTCAGATGCAGCTGATATCGCGGCTGCTTGTGTTCTGGAGGGCTCCGGGTTCTGCTCGTGGAAGTGCAACATTTCCAGAACCCAGAGCAGCCGGGATTATAAACTCTCTACATCCAAACATTTGCATCAGCCCCAGGTCATGTGACTGCCGGATTACCAAATAGGCAGAGCAGGCACCGGACTATGCGCCCCACGCGTTTTACAGGCTACGCAACAACGGATCACAATAATGGATTTGATCTTGAAAGAAAATGACAATCAGCTTCCGTACATTGTTTCCAACAGAGAGAAAATAATCAGCTCAAAGAAACGAAAACGTTACATTATAAAGACTCTATAGAGAAAATCCTGTATTCATGTAATGTCCCCATTAACAATTTAACCAGAGACTCAGAGGAACGTGTCCCCACCTAAGAGTGAGTCTGTGCGGACAGATGCGTCCCTAACTCCCCGCCCTCCCCGGCTAATATAATCCCTGCCCCTCCCACCTAATCACTCCCCGAGGTGGAATTACGCCTCCCCCTGCCCTCCCCAGCTAATATAATCCCTGCCCCTCCCACCTTCTAACAAACTAAACCTACTCACTGCTCAGTAAATATAATTAAAGGGACCAATATCCCATAATATATACATATAATCCCATGTAACATATAACCATGTTATCCTCAAAAACAACAGTATTCTCAGACAATATAATGGTAATGATTTCAAATCCATATTTCTTTTTTCTTTATAAAGATTGTACTAATTATATACAAAACAATATAAATATATGAATATGCAATGTAGTTGGAAAACATGAAAAAATACATGTTTTATAGATAGATTAATTAAGAGTACACAGAGAAGGGGAATTCACAATAAATATATTATCTCTCCCTCTCCATAATTGTATCATTTCAATCTGCAAGTTAGTTACCATATAATAATCAACCTATATTGCTAAGTAGATACTAATAAATACCAGTACTTATAACATCGCCTATAAATAAAACTTATGTTATTAACAGTTTAATAAGTAATGATTTTGAGAAAATTGTTAATCTACTATTGAATAAAATACATTATTTAATGAAGAAAAATGAATAAAAAAAAAAAGGATGAATAATTGGTGAGTGAAAAATGAATGATGAATGATGAATAAAGAATGATGAATACTTTACACTTTACTCTTATCATTCATCATTCATTCATCATTCTTCATTCATTATTCATTTTTCACTCACCAATTATTCATTCATTTTATTTTTATTCTATTTTTATTATTCATTTTTCTTCATTTAAATTATTTATTTTATTCAATAGTAGATTAACAATTTTCTCAAAATCATTACTTATTAAACTGTTAATAACATAAGTTTTATTTATAGGCGATGTTATAAGTACTGGTATTTATTAGTATCTACTTAGCAATATAGGTTGACCATTATATGGTAACTAATTTGCAGATTGAAATTATACAATTATGGAGAGAGAGATAATATATTTATTGTGAATTCCCCTCTTAATTAATTTATTTATTTATAAATCATGTATTTTTTTATGTTTATTATATATAAATATATATGTATATACTATGGCATATTGGTCCCTTTAATTATATTTACTGAGCAGTGAGTAGGCTTAGTTTGTAGATTGAAAGGTTTTTGTTTTTATATGGTCTTATGTTACCCCCGATTAACACAGCAAAATGATGGCAGTTTCTAATGAATACTTTGAAAAAGATATAATAACGCTGTTTTCTGTAAAATTACCATGTAATTGGGGCACCTGTGGAAACTATATAAAAGCGGATACACACCATAGGACATGATCATTTGCTTTGATAAAGTCCCAGCACGGGACGAAACGCGTAAGCGGGAGTTTTAAATTTCCACGTGCAAGTTCCAGCTGTACACAGAAACTATACAAGCACAGGCGGTCTTCGGTCCGTGGGACACGTGAATGGCGGGTGGCCTCCGACTCGTTCCTTGCTTTCTTATACCCACGGAGGATTTATTCCAGCTCCCGGGTCCGCACAACATTATCAGAGGGCAGTGAGAATTGTCGATCTTTACCACAATAAGACTGAATATTGGCTTCCTATTTAAGCATCTGACGGGGCTTATCAGGAGAGACTCTGCTGGGGATTTTCCCCACGTTATATATCAACCTAAGCTTTACAAGTCGGGGGAGAGATTACCCCTAACCACCAACGTGGTAATCTGACTGCAATCACATCAGGCTTTGCTATAGCCTGTCATAAGGATATATATCTCCTATTCCGCATCCGTTATAATTATCACGGAGCCTCTACAGTCTATGTGGACTACACTGCCCATTGTATATATCTGTGCTTATAACAACTGCGATATTACAGCTGTGCACCATTTTATTGTCATATTTTGTGTTTTTTGTTATGGGTTTTAGATATTAACAATATTAAATTGATTAAAAAATAGAATTTTACCACTGCTCGGTAATCTAGTTTTTTTTTGTCAAACCTGGTGAATTACATTTATAGCCAATTATTGGGCTTAGCGCTGTGATATTCTTTTCTTCCTGCTTACAAACTGTTGATAACTTATAGTCACTTTATGAAACCAGAGATTGGTTTTGTCGCAATGATCATATTTCAAAGTATAAAAACATTTCATCCTCATGATTCCAGGAATATAGATGTTGCAGGTGGTGGGATTAGGCTGGAATGGATCCTGGGGGGGGAGGGTGTAACGTACCATCAATGCTTTTAAAGTCCAGGAGATAACTGCGATTGTCCACCTGGTATAGCTGGAGGCTCATCTTCACGTAGCTCCCGGTTACAGGGTTCCTCCTCCGCACCCGCAGGTGATAGGGATTCACCACCTGGGGAAAGAGAGATCAGTAGCGGATTCCATGATGAGGGCCGCTCCTGTGAGGTCAGAACGGGCTGCGTGATACGGGAGCGAATGCTACAGGGCCCGGAGGAGAGTAGGGAAGGGCTATGGTGCTCAGATGCATCGGGGAGGCTGTGAATTGTCACTTTAACCCTGTCTAGATGTACGCCGCGGGGCCCGACTTTCTGTGATCTTTACTCTATGCAGATGTAATGCGCAATCGTTTAACTAACATTAATTAATGAACCGGACTAATGAATTTACTGACATCATCTATCCATAACAATTAACATGATTAATATTTGCAGAAATGCGTAAATCAGCTGTGCGTTCCCACTGCGCACACGCAGACACCATAGTTACGCCCGGGGGTGGGGAGGACACGTGCGATCCTGTATTCCATACGAGACCCTTCAGCGTGCGGACATATAAGGTAGGGCGCTGAGCGGGGATTGGCCGTACGCGAGAGGGAGAGCAGCGGGGTGCATGTACGGAATATAGGATAGCAATTGATGTACATTAGCCTACTTCTATAATATGCTTCATGGAAATGTGAATTTGTTGCCTATAGCAACCAATCAGATGCTAGCTAGCATTCATAGAGCACAATGAAGAAAATGAAATTTGATTGGTTGATGTGGACATCACCCCCCTTCCTTCTCTATAAAGGATTGGCCACCTCTACCCCTGTGTGGTGCTGAGCTCACAAACGTCACATGACATTACTGCTGTTCTCACCTTCCAATCAAAATCCAGCTGCTTCATAGCCCTGTAAACCTCCGCCATGATGTCATGAGGCTTGCTCTGGCTGCGGATTCCCAGGTGCCATTTTGCTTTCTTCACCGCCAAAGGTTTAGGCTTGGTCGTGTTCAGGGCGTCCAATGAACATCGCGCTTTAGGGCTGTCGGCCACTAACGGGGGCATTCGCTCCGGGTGGGGCTTGACCCCGGGAGGGATGTGCATTTCGTCCATGAAGGAGCTGGTGGGCGGGCTGGAGGCGAGGTAGAACTCACTGGCCTGGTTCATGATCCTGCGGTTGTCTATGATGAGGTGGTAGGCCACCGCCAGCTGGTCCTGTGGGTCACCGCTGTACAGGCTGTTCATGAATTCTGACTCGGTGCATTCAAACTTGTCGCACACCTCCTTCACGGCCTCATCGTCAATCACGTTGGCGTCATAAGACGGGTCCTCCGGGAACAGGTAGCTGGGTAAGTCTTGCTTGAACCATTCATGTTCTCTGTGTAGTAGAAAGAATAGTAATAAATGTTAATCATTCGGGCGCATATTTCCGGGAACTGCCTAAGAGCTGAGCGCGGGCCGGATTACGTGGCCGATCGTGAATTTATATGCTGCACGTGGCCAGGAAACATCCACAAGCCAATGCGCGTGATTCATAGGAATACGTCATGCGGATCTATGGACCCGTGCGGAGAAAGGGTGAGGGTGCACTGACGCAGCGTAATTACACCTTACACCCGGCTACGCAAATCCTGAGGCTCTCCTATACATCATGGCTGGCGCTCTCTTTAACATTCTATTCTAGACACACTTCTGTGCATTTCATTGTTGGCGCTCTATTAGACATGTCATGGTTGGCACTCTAATAGCCATGTTATGGTGGGCGCTCTATTAGACATGTCATGGTTGGCACACTATTAGACATGTCATGGTTGGCACTTTTCTTAGTTGGTGCTCTCTTTGGCATATCATGGATGGCACTCTATTAGATATATCATGGTTGGCACTTTTCTAGGCCTGTCTTAGTTGGGGCTCTCTTTGGAATATCATGGATGGCGCTCTTCTAGGTCTGTCTTAGTTGGTGCTCTCTTTGGCATATCATGGATGGCGCTCTATTAGACATATGGTTGGCGCTCTCCTAGGCCTGTCTTAGTTGGGGCTCTCTGGCATATCATGGATGGCGCTCTATTAGACATATGGTTGGCGCTCTCCTAGCCCTGTCTTAGTTGGTGCTCTCCTTGGCATATCATGGATGGTGCTCTATTAGACATATGGTTGGCGCTCTCTTAGGCCTGTCTTAGTTGGTGCTCTCCTTGGCATATCACGGCTGACGCTCTGTTAAGTATTTTACGGCTTCCATCATAGGTACCAGGATGACGTCATGGAGACAGCTGATGGCTCCAGGGGTAAGACATCACCTTTCTGCTTAAGTGAAGTTGCTACAAACTCCTCTGTCTCGCGCAATTAGGTTCCAAGTAAAGTAAACAAATAACGAACACGAAGCGGAGAGGAAAGGAAACAGCCGTCTAGAAAATTGTTTCCTAAATCCCCCCGGAGAGCGCAGTAAAGGTCAGAGCAACGTTCACAGCTGAACAGCTCCACCAAACCGGCCCACAACCAGGCCGCAATCTGCGCTGTAATTGGCGTCTCATGCGGGATGTGGGAAATTACCCATAATCCCCCCTTCACGCTAACATACACTCTGCTATGGATACAAAGAACTTGTCAAAACACAACATAGAACTGAGTTCCGTCAAAACATTCCATCAGGAGAATTGGTGGCCTAGCGGGTAATGGAGTGAGACGCACGGGTGATTGCTCCCCGTTATATCCTGCAAATATCCTGTGTTGTCAGTGTCCGGTCTCCCCCTTAAACAGTCTGGCAGGTGTGTGCAGTGGCCCTGAGGCTGTGAGTGAGCTGTTGGAGTCGTCTGTGGTCGGACGGTGTGCGGCTGGTGGACGGGGCCGGAGGTGCGGTGCTGTGAGCAGCGGTGAGCAGGCAGTGGCAACGGAGGGCTGTGGAGTGTCTCCTTGCTGAAGATATTGCAGGGGCAGCTGGAGTACCGCTACTGGGGTGAAGGCTGGCCAGTACTAAGGGGCAAGGTGCCTGCTGATCCTGAGTTCCCCGTTTTGGCGCCAAACCGCGGACTGACGGGCGCCATCTTGTGAGGTGCTAGGAAGCGTGGCAGAGGTGCCTTAGACCAGCGTGTTGCAGCACAGGAGGACCCCTTCGGTTTAACAGGTGCTGGGACCGTGCAGGACTGTTGGGCAGGAGGTCGGGGCACTTATACTAGCGTTATGGGCACAGCCTTGGATCTCTATAAAATCCTCCCTTTCTATTGTGCGTTGAAGTGGTGCAGTAACAGTGTGTGGAGGTGGTCGGTCACACAATAAGGGGCAAGATATCTGGATCCCTGCTCTACTTGCAGCTTTTGTGCATATTTCTCTACAAAGTATTGCCAAATATTGCTGACTTGCTATAGCTATCTTTCACAATCTACATCTGGTGCATCCCTGTAAAGAAAAGCTGCAGAAACAAGGCCTTTTGTTATTTGCTATTTATTGCAGTGTCCAGTTATATCTTCCATCACAGTCCTGTGTGGTACAAGTATAGTCAGTGGAGACAGGGTGTATAGTTATTTGTGTGCAGTGTCCTGCCATTTTCCTTACCAAAGGCTGAAGTGGTGCTCAGGCTATAGAACCAAGATATATCAATATTTATTTTTACTACATTCTGGTGCTGTACAAGCTCTGTTTCTCTGCACCAGCAGTATGGGAAAGCATGGCCAATCAGCTGTAGCTGGGAGGTTGGAGCGGTTTGCAAGAAGCGCTCCTGCGGCGCCATCTCCTCCTTCCCCTCCATCGGAGCAGGAACCTGCGCAGCAGGCGAATAAACGTACGGCAAACGTAGTTCTGGATCTACCCCATTGATTTGGTCCTAACATACAACTAAATCTAGTGATCATACAGCCACCAAAACTGTCCCGGAGGAGGACGTGTTAGTGCAGAAGAGGAATCGGTGCAGTTTTTCCCAAATTCTTTCCTTCAGAACAGTCCACGTTTTCCAGGTCTCTGTGACACGTTTTAGAAGAGACTCAGGTGCTGCTCATTATGGGATTCCTATTCTAAAGATTTATCGTTTCATTTTGATAACAGCCGTTGTTGTGTGAAATTCTGAAGGTGAAAATTGTCCCTCTGCTCTGTCCGTAAAAAGAACGCAAAGTCCATTCCCGGCCATCCCATTCTCACCTTCTTCTACTCAACCTCCACCTGTTCCCCACCATCAACTCCACATGAACACAAATAAAATGATAAAAAATAAAATAAAATAAATGAACAATTTATAATTAATAAAAACTCCTTGTAAACTACTTTGCTATCTCTTTCTATATACACTACAAAAAAAACAAATAAATGTATATATTATATACAAGAAGACTGTGTACGTGGAAGGGCCCAGTCATGTCATGTCAGAACGTACGTATCTGCCTAAGCACTACCCATACTGTTGGATTTAAATGCATCACCCCGCCTCCGAAGCGTAATTACGGGTGTCATATGCCTGGCACGCCCCCGTCGTTTGTAGTTACGCTGCTGATAGTAGGCTGGTATGTACGTTCAGAGTTACGTGGTGTAACATCTGGTGCGTGCGTATGTGCATTACATACAAAGTCGCTTTTCTATGTCACCTGCTAGCGTAAATACGCTACACTACTTAGTTCTGGATCTACCCCATTATTTTTAGTAATTTGAGCCTTATATCACTTGTGGTTCTGTCAGGAGACCTAAAAAACGTGGACTGTAAATAACATATGGCATAAAAGATCTTATGGAGGCAAGTCCTCTTGTATAAAACGCATAATCTCTGCCTCCTTCTTAATTAGGGACCATAGCAGTCCTGACAGTACCTGATGTCCTTGATGGTGGCACGCTTAAGGGGGTCCACCTGCAGCATATGCATCAACAACGTGGCCACAGACTTTTGTTCAGTGTCACTGAAGGCAGGCAGGGCCAACGGTACTCTGGGATGTAGAACACGCCCCCGCGGATCTTCTTGAACAGAGTTGGAACGTGTTCATCGTCAAATGGCAAAGTGCCGCAGAGGAGGGCATAGAGGATGACCCCACAGCTCCATATATCCACCTCAGGGCCGGCGTACAATCTACAGAGAATCAGAAAAGTTTATTAAAGTTAGCTGGAAATAATTACACAAGTTTTGGAAGCTCTGTCTAATCCTATAAAGAGGAGAAGCTCGAGAAGTGGTCAAAACGAAGGGGGCCCCAACTTTACTCATTGGACAGGATCCAGAATTACGAAATGCGGGCGTTTTCTGCACTCTACTGGCCCAATTCAATTGCCCGCAAAGACCAGAATAAGCGCAAAGTGCGCACGTTCCCGTCTATGACAGTAAGTAAAATAAGCGGACTTTAATACGCATCTCTATTCGCCCTTGTCCACAACGTAAGATTTAAAAAACACCCCGGAGCTTGCAAGAATGCGCACATACTCCGGGAATCTGGCGCCGTGTTCAGAGCTTAGAATCCGGGCCGGATTAAGCAACGTAACGTGTCTCCCAAGGTCTTTCTTACCTTCCTGAAATAACTTCGGGTGCTGCGTAATTCGGAGACCCACAGCTTGTGCGCAGGAATTCCCCGTCGGACATCATGTTAGATAGACCTGTGCAGAATCATTGAGGTGTTAATAACCAATCTATAGAATAGTCTTTATTCATCGTTATTTGTTTTATTCATTGCTGCTGTCCGTGTTTGTGTTTGACAAAAACTATTTATGAAGCAAACCGTCAACATTCGCAAAACTGGCCCAAATATTAGGTCTCACAATTATGGCCTGGTGGAAACTTGTGAATTTCTGGATAATGATTTAGACATAACAAAATGCCTATATTGTAGTCTGACTAAGAGGGAACGCCCCTTGTGACTGTGTGAGTGCATTCTGATTGGTTGGAATAGATTTGCACATACTGGGCCGATCCAGGGGTGATTTTCTACTGCACATGCTCAGAAACGATGCGCACACAATCGTGCCTGATTCAGACCGGATCGCCACGCAAGCTGCACACACGCAAGAAAACGATAGCGAGAATCTGATGCGCAATATAGAACTGGGGCCGATGCCTTTATTTTATCTTATACTACTCTATATACACCATGGGGGTGATCCAGGGACAAACGTAGATAAGAATGCAGCGTTTGCGCAGTATTTGTGGGGTGGAACTTTGTGTGCAAAAGCGCAAACAGCGGAACCTCTGCGATCACATGACATATGGCCCAAAGCAGCCCAACTCAGTGCCGCTACGCGACCGAATACAGCTGCAAGTGCCGGTTATTACATTGAACACTGTATTAAAGGTTGTAAATAGTGCGCAAAACCTTATTTGTAGGTTTCAACATTAAAATATTTTGGTAATTTATTTAAAAAAAAATATAGAAATTTTTTTTTTTTTTTATTACTGAACAGAAAAAATTATTGTCACCGGCACAATACACGACAGCGATTTCATAACATATTGGGGTAGATCCAGACCTACGTGCTTGTTACGTTTGTTAGCGTGGCGTAGTTACACTATCGTACGTACTATACACTCCCCCAGGCACTCCCATTGGACGCACATACTTTTACTGATTTACATCTACCAAATCCTAGCTTAACTTTTCCAAGCGTAACCGCGCACATACGTAGCGTCCTGATAGACATAACTGCCTGACCCAGTCCGTACTGTACGATTTAAATGCCTCCCTCCGCCCCCAATGCGTAGCTGGAGCGTCATTACGGCAATTGTATTGTTAACACGACCCCTCGTACGTAGTTCCTACAATGTTACGTACGTCCTGAATTACGCATGCGCAGAACGTACAAACAAGCAAAATGACGCTAGCAGCTAGCGTAAAATCGCTTGCGTACATAGGTCTGGATCTGGCCCATTTTTTGTAAAGTGTCAAAATCCAGCGCTCGGGTCCAAAATATCGTCTTTGAGTGTCAGCTCCTGGACTCAGGAATGACCTGGGGCTGGTGTAAATGTTGTGATGTTAATAGTCCTGCGTTACGGCTGTGATTGGCTCTGGATCGGGGGGGGTAGGCACTTGCTTGGGCCCCGCCCCTTACTGTACAGTGGCTACGTCCCTCCCCCACCACACCCCTCAGAACGCCAGCCAGGATGTGAATCGCACGTGACAGCCGCTGTCCTCTCACCCTGGATCAGGCTTCAGTGACAGTGACCCGTCCATACACATTACAAGCTGCTGCACAAGGTGGAGACCTGAGGGACTGTGTGTAGTGCAGCGCAGGCCTCTGTCTTACACTCACAACCTTCAGCCAGTGACCTGCCGCTTGGCTGCCTTCCCGGAGGCCCTGCCCTGTCACATACCAAAGTCAGCGATCTTGGCGTTCATGTGGGCGTCCAGCAGGACATTCTCCGGTTTCAGATCTCTATGAACCACCATGTGTCGGTGGCAGTAATCCACAGCGGAGAGGATCTGCTGAAAGAGACGTCTGGCTTCGGGTTCCTCAACCTGCAAGAAGGGGGGACAGAGATGGGGTTTATGTCTGGAGCATTAGCTGAGAGATTAGGGGGTGTATATAACACTGAGGAGAGAAGCCGTGGTGATACAGCGCTGCCAGTTCTCCCGGACTCCCGGAGTGAGGGCTTCCCTCCCTCCCACATGTGACCCGCAGAGGCTTTATTGAATGATATCCTTGGGCTGGATTCAGGACTTTGTTGTTGCTGCAATCGGAACTCCGCCCACCGCGACAGTGACGTTCCAATAGCGGATCACCGTGCGTTCCTATGTTACATACATGCGCGGAAAGACCACTCCCCTTTTCCGAACCCAGCGCCCTATGCTAGGAATTACGCAACGACCCCACGGAAAATGCAAAAATGACAATCATACGTTAACCGAGTATGGTTTATCTACATCCCCTCCCCCCACTATCCACACAGGCTTTACGCATGGCGTCTTGCCCCGCTCCGCCGTCAGAAAGGCTTCCTGCACGGAATCCGGGATCATGAGGATGTCTTTTGTGCGCACGTGTACTGCACTGAAATGCGGACACTATCCACACACGCAGCGCCCACATTTCCTACATCTGTCCCTTTATAGAAGCTTCCGTAATGAAATATACAGCAAGACGGGTTTAAGAAGCAAAAAAAACACATTTTTGCAATAAACAAATTCTTCTATTTTCTTTTTCAAGGGTAACGCCATCAAAATATTACGGCATTGATAAATTACAATCATGGTAATAATAATATTTATTATTATTGGGTTGGATTCAGACCTCCGTACACACAGAGGTCTGCACGGAACAGGGGAGTGAAGTTCTGGGCGTCTGGAGATCCGCTGAGAAACATTTGGGATTCGCGGTGCCTAAAAATCACACAACTGACCCAAACGACATTCACATCGATTATTAGCAAGATTGAGCGGTGTCTCTAATGGCCCCCCTTTTTTCAAACCTTTACTTACACCTCCCTATAAAAACACATTTCCCCTCTCTCATGCGCTATTATCTGCCCCAATAACACCGGTCAACCAAACAATAAAACCACGGACGGGTGAAGAGTGCGCTATGGGAAGAAGGCAGCTGGCGGAGGACACTTGTGACCTTGGGCAATGTTTTGCTGGGGAGTTTTAGCTTTTGGTATTTATGCAGATGTTACTTTAATACGTGCCACCTGCCCAAATATTGCTGCAGACCATATACACCCCTTCACGGCGACGTTATTCCCTGATGGCAGTGGCCGCACTGCAAAAAGAGTCCAGGATTGGTTTGCGGAACATGACAAGGAGGGCAAGGTGTTGACTTGACTCCAAATTCCCCAGATTTCAAGCTGATTGAGCGTGTGTGGAATATTCTATAAAAACAAATCTGAGACATGGAGACCGCACCTCACCCCTCACAGGCCTCGAAGGATCTGCTGCTAACATTTGGAGCCAAATACCACGTACACCTTCAGAGGTCTCCTGGAGCCCCTGCCTTAAGAGTCAGAGCAGTTTTGGCGACACAAAGGGGATCTACGTAACATTAGGTAGGTGGTTTTGATGTTTTGGTTGGTGCATAATAGACAAACGACACAAACAAAACGTCATTTTTTGGATAATTCAATCATTCTTGGACCTGCGATGGATCATTGTTCCATAGCTCTGGACATCGTTCTCTCTTCGTGTTAATAAAGGTAACCTACCCGTCCATGTTTACAGATGTAGTCGAATAACTCTCCTCCAGACACATATTCCATCACCATGAAGAAGTCTGTTGGGGTGCTGATCACCTGGTACCTTAAAAATAAAGAAAGAAAGAATCACATTTTAAACCTTGATAAAGACTCTTCAGGGTTTGTAGCTTAATATTCAACTTATTCATCAACTTAACGAGAGAGAACTGTTTTGTCAACACAAGACAAGTCTTAGGGCCATTCTACCTAATGACCCCAGTTATGTTGTTTACTTTTTGTGTGGTATATTGTGCTAAAGATGGACTATTTTTTACTTTTATCATCAACATTTTCAGGTTTGAAACTGGATCTTTTTTATTTTTAATTCCATGCAAAATTATAGTGGTTGCTCTAAGTGGAGTTTTACATTTCAGAGGGCCCGATTCAATTGCCGGCAAAGTTTTCAAAAAGTTTGCATCAGTAAAAATACGACGCCTTCGCCGGCAAATGAGCGATAAAAATTCGCCCATTCAATTATTTTTTTACCGCTGCGCTAAAACAGCAGCCAGCGGTAAAAAAATAACCAGAGAAAAAAAAAATCTCTCTGTTAACGCCGCCGGCGCTAGTGAGAGTGCCTGAAGTCACGTTCTCACGATACTTTAGGCACTGGGTAATAGCCTCAGTAGCGCTGCTAACAGGAAGTGATTTGCAGCGGTAAGAGAGAGATTTTTTTTTCCCTCTAGCAGCTGCTCAGCGGTCCCTGGATGGCAGGGCATGGTGCCTAATGCCCTGCCATCCATGGGCCTGCTGATGCTTGTAGTTCTATAAGCATCAGCATGCCCTGTTGGGGCACAAGATAGGGCAGCATTAAAAATCCACTTCTCTCATAGGGGCGGATTTTTAATGAACGATATCGTTAAAAAACCGGCGTATATTTAACGCAAAAAAATAATTGAATAGGAAAATAAAAAAAATATCGGCCGTAATTTTAAAAAAAAAATTGCGTTAAAAATACGCCGGCGAACGATTTTTAGCTAATTGAATCG
>WWET01002080.1:211289-242740 GCA_011038615.1 Limnodynastes dumerilii
AGAGACGTTGATTAAACATTTTTGTATCAAATTGTAAAGCTATTAAGAAATAAATAATTGCATCATTACTGGATAGTGTATTATGGATTTATATGGTCATCAATTCTTTCTTTATCCAGATTAAAGCCACAGATTCCACGTAAGGGCTTTATGTTCTTAAATCCAAAAGATAAGCCTTGGCAGATTAACTTGGTGTTTACACGGTAAACTTTCCAAATATAGGAGCTAATCCAGCGCTGACCACTAAAACGGCCACTAGTCTTGCACCTGTAAGTGTGACACCAGTGTCAGATCCACGATTGAGCTTGCAATTACTTGATTTTGGTTTAATTTTTTCCCCTAGTATATGGATATTTCATCTACTATCTATGTGTATAGCAGAGGACAGCTGCCTCGTCCTGGCAGAGAGCCGCATTGTGACTGGTGATACAAATTTACATTTACAATTGATCCCAGATTGTGGTTACAAGAGTTATACTTACTGCTGGTAGCTATGAAATATGATGTCCTTATGCCCCGTGAGCAGCTGATATCAAGTAACATTCTGCAGACGCCTCCTGACAGGGCTGGTGCTGGTGTCTGGTAATCAGGAACTTGCAGGAGATATTGAAGACTTTCATATCCCCTTTCACTGAGCAGTAACTGAACTTTATTCATAGCTGCAGTGAAAGGATTGGGGTTTATTAGACTTGGCTGTCATCTATTCACTTTCCAAAATACATACGCCTGAAGTTATTTGTAACCGGACAGCACATGTTGACATTCTTAAGGTGCACATTTTCAAATTAGTGTAGTTATTTCTAGCGTATATAGAAACACTGGCTGCTCTTTCATATAGTACACATAAACCAGACACTTTTGTGTTTAAACTGTAGTTTAGAGTCCAACACCTAACTCTAAATATGTCTGTACATTGATCCCCCCACTTCTCTTCCATTGCAGCGTGATTTTTCCAATGTGCAAGTCTTGCTTCCTATTTGCTTAATCTTATCTCCACATTAATACCTCTGAAATGGTCAACTTCATGTATTTTGAGATCTACCACAGTGTGAGAAACATGTTATATCCCTGTGAGGTAATCTTCAGCTATCCACTTGATTAACAATTGAGTTTGGGTAGACAACTTGTCTCGAACCACTGGTTAAGATTTCTAGAAAAGCACTGCCTAAACATTTAGCTAAAGTAAAAGCTGGTTACTGTACCTTGAGGTGGATGCAATAGAGTTCATCTATAAATCAAGGATACCGGCTGACAGCAAGATGTTTGCTCTTTCAGGGGGTGGGTAACATTTAATTAGTGAAATCAGCTTGTCATTATTACTGAATTTCTTTGACTGACAATGTAGGAGTGATCTTTACTGTCAGCAAACTTTGAAGATGCCAACTCCCCTTCAAGGAGACCAATGCAACAGGGTGTTATCCACAAGACATGGATCAGAATTTACAGTTGACCAAGCTCAATGTCTATGGTAAAGTGAAAACCCTACCCTGCAATAAAACATGGTTAACTTGTCCTCTTTCTGAAGAAGAGAATTGATGTGTTACCTAATTGTCGCCTCAACGTTCAGTTGTCTAAACTCAGTTGAAGCCTTGTCATGACAAAGGATTCATTAGTGACTGTTACGTGCCCTAAGAACCCGTAAGGAAAACACCAGTCACATTTACATAACGAATTGCAAAGGCCGGCAAATCAAACTCTTAACAGGTCGTTAGTATGGGCAGAAATGGACAGACAGGAGGAAAATTAGCATCTTGCCCCAGGCTGAACTTTCTAAGCTTGTACTTGTAGGTAGAATACTCATGGTTTGCCATGAACTTTAATTGCAGCTGGGTGTTAGAAAGGAATTACATAATGGTGTATAGAACTCTATCAATCATTGTAGTAATACATCTTAGTAACCAGAGAAATATACCTCTGACTGAGGAGGTGCTGGGGAGAAGGTAAGATGAGAAGCAGAACCAGTGTTTACACTCAACGCCAAAATTCCCTGGTCCCCCCCTCCTACCCCGCAAGCACTATCCTTGAAAAATGAATGGAAACTCTGGGCAGAGTCTTGTAGGTCAACATGAGGTGAGATGGAGGTTATGTTGACTGCTAAAGATATATACGGCTATGGGAGTTGGCCAACTTGGTCTTCACATCCCCATCACGACATCCAACTTTCTTCTTGAAGAACCCTGTTATGTAAACCTAGACGCTAGGTTTTGATCAGGAATGACTGACAGGTGAAAACATTTTCTGGCCCATCCTAGAATGTGTATGAAAGGATTACTGCAGGATTACCTTCATCCAGGCAGAAATAACACTTTCCAACAAACGTCTCCTAAGATGGTCAGATGGTATCGAAATTGGAATTGGTTGGAAAATGTCAAGAATTCCTCCAGTTCTGGGCAGCAGATTGGAGTAATTTAACCCACCCAGTTAATAATATTTACAGAAATGTTTTCTTTTTCCTGTGTTAGTGCAGAGGACGAGGTTTTTTCGGGACCATCTGGAATAATTTTAGTGCAGAGAAGCCGGGTGGGAAGTGTTTAACTCTTTGTGGCTTAGGCAAGAGATGAAGGTTTGACACTACAGTGCTACCTCTATACCCGTCCTCATCAGACCATGCTAGGACACACCATCTGCAAATACAATAACCTAGAAGATGTCTGTAATGTGGGTACGGGCCAAATTGGGAAATTTAAACTTTCCAGGGAAGCCTAATTAAACACCAGCTTATAGGCAGTCCTCTTTCTGTGGTCAGGCTTTCGAAGTGAAATTCAGTCGTTTTTATTTTTTTCCCCTTCGCTTTAATTAGTCTGTTTCATGGAAACAGGATCTCCTTGTTGGTCTTTAAAGTGGGAGCTTCAAGCTATATAGGAATCTGGCAGCGACATTACATAGGCATATATATTTCAGGGGTTTTGAACAACTTTACTATTTTATGCTTAAAAAAAAAATACATATAAAAGGCCTGAACGTTCTTGTGCTGACTCTGCAGTCTCTGGGTCTTTAAATGGGAGCTTAGATCCTGGTAGAACTGACTTCAGAGCTGACCTTCACTTCTAGCTCTCCAATAAGTGTGTAAAAGTCATGAGGAGGTTTTATCAGCTGACCTTCAGCGCAGATCAACATAGTCCCACAAAAGACACAACATAAGTAGATAAACAGAAAGGAAGATTAAGTACAAAAACTCAGATTATATGTATATTATCTCTATATTGTTATTATTCAAGTTCATTTTGTTATTCATGCATTGCAACTAGTGATTTGCATGTTTTAGAAACTGCAACCTGTCACTCACAGATACAAATTTCCAAATAATGGATATTTCAAGGTAACAAAATGGCTGCCCCACTGCTTTTCATGGTTGAGATAGTAACATTTTACAGGATAGCCTATTTGTCAAGGCCAGGTGTTCTGGTTTTATGATCTCCTCAAGCAACATTTCTTCGGTATCCTTGCGTTATGAGTAATGTGTCATTTATGAGAATGCCGTTTGAATGGGTGGTTTAAGTCTTATAAAGTAAACCTGGATAATAACATTGCAATGATGGCGGATTCCTATAAGTGCTGTTATAAAGGGTTAGTAAGTGTAGGGAGAGGCAAGAGTAAATATCACTTTAATGCAATAAATGCGATTAACTGATGTAATATGAAATAATAGAGGCTTTAAGTCCATGATTTATGGTTACCTAGAAAGAAACAAGGAAGGAAAATGCCCCAAAAACACTTAACAAGAAAGCAAATGTTAACTATCTCCGCAGGACAACCTAATCAACCTAGAGATTTTAAAAAGGAGAGAACGATTTGTTAGGCATACAGCGAAGAAATATGTTGCGGGCTGAGACATGGCTCCTAATTCCCCACTTAGAGGAAAAGAAAAGCAGAAGGGAAAATATATTATAGGGTTTCATTAGACACCAAAACAGACACCTCCAGTTACAGTATTCCCTGGACCCGCTCTGTATTGTTAAATCCTGCTTTCGCTTCCTGACTTCTTTGTACAGTTTGCAGCGAGGCAGAAATGTTTTCACTGCTTATTCAGTCGCTTTCTTGGCAGAGTCCCAAGGGCATTTTAGGATGTAGTATTTGCAGGTTTTGTTGTAACAGCTGACAGGAAAATGTTGTAGTGCCGGGGAAGAGCCACTTTTGCTGCAAATGGCCTCATTTTATTCTGTGTAAGAGGCATCTTTCACTCATTTTCCACTTTAGGCCTGATCCACACAGCAGTGAGCACAGAGAGCGCTACTTACTGCTCTCATCACCTCGGGTGTAAGTAATAATGACGTGTCCTCCTATCTGCAGTAATGGTAATACATAAGTGATGTCCACGTGTATAGAATAATGCTTCTATAACTTATGGGGACGTTAGTAAGAGGTCTGACACATTTACAGGTCATAGAAACATAGAAAGTGACAGCAGCTAAGAGCCACACGGCCCATCCAATCTTCCCAGTTGTTCATAGAAAACTATACTGACCCTACATCATATTACCCTTAATTTAGTTTGAGAATTAGGATATCCTTATATTTATCCTAAATAGTTCTAAGTGTTATCCTCAATCACTGCAGATGGGAGGTTATTCCACTTATCTATTACCCTTTCGTATGTATGTATAGCTCCATGTATGAGTGTATGTATGTATAGCTCCATGTATGAGTGTATGTATGTATAGCTCCATGTATGAGTGTATGTATGTATAGCTCCATGTATGAGTGTATGTATGTATAGCTCCATGTATGAGTGTATGTATGTATAGCTCCATGTATGAGTGTATGTATGTATAGCTCCATGTATGAGTGTATGTATGTATAGCTCCATGTATGAGTGTATGTATGTATAGCTCCATGTATGAGTGTATGTATGTATAGCTCCATGTATGAGTGTATGTATGTATAGCTCCATGTATGAGTGTATGTATGTATAGCTCCATGTATGAGTGTATGTATGTATAGCTCCATGTATGAGTGTATGTATGTATAGCTCCATGTATGAGTGTATGTATGTATAGCTCCATGTATGAGTGTATGTATGTATAGCTCCATGTATGAGTGTATGTATGTATAGCTCCATGTATGAGTGTATGTATGTATAGCTCCATGTATGAGTGTATGTATGTATAGCTCCATGTATGAGTGTATGTATGTATAGCTCCATGTATGAGTGTATGTATGTATAGCTCCATGTATGAGTGTATGTATGTATAGCTCCATGTATGAGTGTATGTATGTATAGCTCCATGTATGAGTGTATGTATGTATAGCTCCATGTATGAGTGTATGTATGTATAGCTCCATGTATGAGTGTATGTATGTATAGCTCCATGTATGAGTGTATGTATGTATAGCTCCATGTATGAGTGTATGTATGTATAGCTCCATGTATGAGTGTATGTATGTATAGCTCCATGTATGAGTGTATGTATGTATAGCTCCATGTATGAGTGTATGTATGTATAGCTCCATGTATGAGTGTATGTATGTATAGCTCCATGTATGAGTGTATGTATGTATAGCTCCATGTATGAGTGTATGTATGTATAGCTCCATGTATGAGTGTATGTATGTATAGCTCCATGTATGAGTGTATGTATGTATAGCTCCATGTATGAGTGTATGTATGTATAGCTCCATGTATGAGTGTATGTATGTATAGCTCCATGTATGAGTGTATGTATGTATAGCTCCATGTATGAGTGTATGTATGTATAGCTCCATGTATGAGTGTATGTATGTATAGCTCCATGTATGAGTGTATGTATGTATAGCTCCATGTATGAGTGTATGTATGTATAGCTCCATGTATGAGTGTATGTATGTATAGCTCCATGTATGTGTGAGTGTATGTATAGCTCCATGTATGAGTGTATGTATGTATAGATCCATGTATGAGTGTATGTATAGCTCCATGTATGGTGGTGCTCAGGACTTTATCAGTCTAGCTCGGTCACCAGTCCCGCCCTTCCAGACTCAGGCACCATGTCTTTGCTATTGGGCCCATGTCGGTCACCTTCTGCCTCTGGGTACAGGTCAATGATATTCAGCATCTACACAGGATGGGCGGGGAAAATCTTGGTTAAGCGTTTCTGTACGATCCTTCACTACACAGCAGCCCCATTTTCCGTGGGGCCCAGTGCATAAAAGTTTAGATGGGGTTCAGGGTATGAGAGTGCGAGGGGTCTGTTCTTCCCTCTCATGTACAGAACTTAGGATCTTCACATCAAACCTCTGGATCCCATCCACTGAGCGCCATTTTTGTACCACCTTCGGTAACATTGGCTTATCCGTAACCTGCGATGCACAATTCCTCTGAGAAAGCGCTATCTCGCAGCCTTGTCGCCATCCCCCAGTTGATTAGGAACTCAACGAAAGGGATCCTGGCCATAATTCGGGAACAATGCCCCTTTCAACGGCCTGATCTAATTTACCATCTTTGAAAAAGTGAATGCGACATTGTGCAATCGGTTTTCAGCGACCATAGAAGCGTCTCAGTGAATGCCAATTCACGCCGTACATAACTCCAAAGAAACCAATGCCAGTTATTTTTTTTCCCACCAATTCTATTGAAAAGTCTCCACAATGGACATTGTTTAGAGGCCGTCACCATGGCAACACCATTTGGACCTCTCCTGAGTAACTCGTCCATGTCTGTCATATTAGCACTTCATTATATTCTTGGAACTTTATGTGACTGCTTTTCTCAGATAGTTAAAAAGTTGAAATTCATATTTAGAAATAAGAGGTGTATGTACTTGCTGGATGCTGCATTATATTTTTCTTGATAGAGTGTTTGTATTTGCATATGAATATGGATGGATAATCTGTCAGACGTTTGCACGCTTGTCTGTGTGGGTAAAACGTGTGTTAAGTCACAAAAGGAAGCGAGCATCAGTTTGTCCCTAAATTTCAGGCCATTGTTTTATGAGCTGCTACTAATGGGAGCATGAAAACAGTATTTGCTGAGAAAAAGGAGTGTGCATTGTGCAGCCGGCTCAGTATGCATCGCCTCCATTGTCAAAGCCCTATTCAGATGGAAGCCATAGAGAATAGTGCTGTGATTAACATAGGAGTTTCTGAAGCGTTGGCGTTCTTGGTTCTTCTCTGAAGCAGAATATTCCCATGATGCTTCGGTCTGTGCAGTCTAGACGTTGATAGTTAAATATAAGAAGGGTTTTAAGTAGATGTCATCAGAGAAGAAACACCAAGGCTTCATTCAATGTGAGCTTTCATTATTGGTTACAGTAGCACGTGGCTTTTCTTGTGGGAAACTATTTCTTGTTTTATAGAAATCTATATTAGAGACAGTGCTAAGTGATAAGAGGATATGAGGGCTGCAGTGGTCAGGTCACGGTAGTGTCCTATGTCTGTATAGTGTAATAGAATTGTATTATAATCATGTCCAGTGGTCGGGTCATGTTGGGGTGTAGTGTCCTATGTCTGTATAGTGTAATAGAATTGTATTATGATCATGTCCAGTGATCGGGTCATGTTGGGGTGTAGTGTCCTATGTCTGTATAGTGTAATAGAATTGTATTATGATCATGTCCAGTGATCGGGTCATGTTGGGGTGTAGTGTCCTATGTCTGTATAGTGTAATAGAATTGTATTATGATCATGTCCAGTGGTCAGGTCATGTTGGGGTGTAGTGTCCTATGTCTGTATAGAGTGTAATAGAATTGTATTATGATCATGTCCAGTGGTCGGGTCATGGGGGAGGTGGCTATTTATTTTGGCAATGTCTGGCTTAATTGATGTGACCTCTATGTCATAAGTCATAACACTTGCTCTCAGCAACATATGTTACTTAAGAAAAGTCAAAGTTTAATCCTGAAACTTTAACCAGAGCCATCTTGATAAAGTATTAGATGCGATGTTATCGTAGAGGGCAGTTGGAGAACTCTCTTTGAACCCGCTATGAGTTGTTAATCCCTCTTTGTTTCTTAACACACACGAAAAAAATGCTTTTATTTCCTTTTCATGAAAAAGCTTCTCTGGAACACTCCAGGTTCTAAGAATTAGAGGCCTATTATGAACCACAGACCTTCTGGTCGTGCTCAGCGATGCTCAAATATTTCACTAGTAAAAGAAATCTTTGGGGTTCAAGTTCAGGATACAGAGGGCTTGAAAGCTTCTGAGCAGGAACAATGGTGCTTTTCAAGAGCAAAGCGGTGCGTTGGCTTGAATGCAAAGTGATTTCATTGCAGAAGTTGCATTCGGAATGTGCAAGAAACAGGAGCGTACAATTTCTCAGCTTATAAACATTCAGTTTTTGTTTGGGCGTCTTCAGTTTGTCTCTGAGTTGATTTTATTCAGTGGAAAATCCATTGGGAAGAGGTGGGGTGCTTTAGATGTTGTTCTGTTTTTGTTAGAGGGAGGCACCAGAATCCTCAATGGTCCTAAATTACCTGTCAATTGATTCTTATCCAGCTGTTGCATCGTGGGCCCGGTGTACAGATCAGATTTTAAATTGGATTAGAATTTGTTTTTTTGCTTCCTTGGCAGCGTTTTCCGTAAAGCAACGATGACCTGTACAAACGTTTTGATCCTTTTTTAGGCTGTATTTTTTTTGCTTTGGATCTATTTCACGGGAAAGTGTTTAAGTAATCAGGGATTTTTTAACTTTTTATTTTGAAACAAAAATTTAATTATAAAAAGAATGTAAAAATAATGTAGTTGTAATTTGAATTGTGAGTTAGAAATATATGAAAAGCACCAACTTTTCCATATTGAAGGTTTTCATTTTTTTTTATGAAGGTAAAGGGGTGATGGAGTTGGTGAGGGGTCTAGGAGATAGAGGTGTAATAAAAGGGGTAAAGTAATGTTATTTTGTTCATAAAGTGAATGAGTAGAGAGGCGATGTTTTGCAGCTCAACTCTAAATTACGGTGTAAAAATAAAGCTGTTCAGTTTTTTTGTGCAATAATCAGAATCAGTCGGTATTTTCCTTGCATGCTAAACAGTTTAATGAATTTGTCCCCTCACATTGGGCCTGATCCAGACCTACGCTCGCATGCGATCGTACGCTGGTCGTAAGCGTAAAATCGGCAGAAAAAGCGCACTGCGCATGTGCAGAGTGACAACTTCCGGTCGTACCAAAGACCTTTTTGTAGCAGCGATTCAGGCGTCCGTATTCTTTGCGTATTTTCCGGCGACGGGGCGTGTTTATATTACGAAGTTCTTAGTTCTAGTGCTTAGCCAGGTACGATCAGCGCGTCGCTACAAAAATTCGTACTAACGCTGGGAAAAGTTGGGGTAGGATTCAGCCGGCGTACGGAGGTAAAGGTAAGGAGAGCGTCACGGGAGTGAACGTTTTTAGGCTGAAGCGGTAATACGCTCCGCTCTCATGCGTAGGTCTGGATCAGGCCCAATGTTACATGGTTTGTGATCAACTCCGGATCATCACCTAAATATCTTGTAGTACGCTGGGCTCACGAGGGACCGGATTCACAGATTCGTGTTTACTATGTGCGCCATTTTATGCACGCACATAACAAGGCAACACCCATGACACTTCACTCACACGGACGGGTTTACGGTGACTTACGCCTCCATAGAGCACCCTTAAATCGACGCGTGTACTCACGTGCGTATGTTTCTTCCGCACGTGCGTATCTTACTAACCGCACTCTTAAAAGCCCATTTAAATGATGCCTCCCCCCGCCCACTTTCACTTAACTGCAAACGTACGGAAAACAGCCACGCCCCTGCATACGTATGTCCACAAGTGCGATTCACAATTCCGTGCCTAAAGTACTTACGTGTGTAATTACTACATAATTAGCGTGGAAAAATCTACTACACATGCGCAGTTACTCCGATCCTAAAAATACGCACGCAGTCCCACGCAGAAACGTATCTGAATACGACCCGAGGTATCAGAAACGGGATTCTAGTTTGGCCCTCCAGAGGACAGGTCCGGCCGATTTGTCCCGATCTCCCTGGAGGTAGGTAACCTTCCTGGCTTCAGTTGATGTTCAGGTAGCAGGAAGTCCAGGTAGATCAGAGGAGAGTCACCCAGGTATAATGACAGAACCTTGGTGAATACTCACAGGCGTCACCTTAGTTCATTTCCCACTCGTTATAGCTGTGTAGTTCCTCATATTGATTTCCATTCATTCAAACTACATGAAAATAAGATCTATAGGGAACAACAGAGTGTTTGTAGAGGCTGTCACCGTACACCGATAGATGTTTATGCCAGTAGGTTGGTTAATAATACAGTTAATAGGTAATTAAGTAACTTTTTTGTCTACTAGAGGGGTAATATTTAATCAGCTCCCCTGACAAGGTCTCCGTAACTTCTGTGAATTTCCTGATGTTTTTTGCACACTTTCTGCTTCATTAACTGTTATTGCCCATCAACTCCCCCAGTCATCACAAGTATTAGCACAGGGGGTAAATTTACTTAAGCTTCTAAAAATAAAAATTGGAGGTGTTGCCAGTAACGACCAATCTAACCACCAATCAGATGACAGCTCTCATTTCTAGGAGGTGCGAGATAAATGATAGCTAGAATCTCATTAGCTCCTCTGCTTGTCACTGGTATTGCCTGGTCCAGCATAGACCCTGCTGTGTAACTTGTTATTGTGCAATGCTGGGCAGTATCCTGGTCATGCTACTGGAGCTTGGCCTGGAAATTCAGCTGTATTATCCTGTCCTATCCTTTTGCTTGGACCGGGCGGGCATCACTTGCAGCAGGGATAATGCCTCTGTGGGCTGCATGGGTTTTGCATTTTCTCCCACTGAACTTGGGCCTCTGAAGACAATAGAGGAGCAATCTGTCAGCACTTGTTTATCTGATAACAGCGCTCTCTGTAGAGGCTCTCAGGTTTTAGTGATTAGATGGTGCCAGTTGAAGATGGTGGACGTCGGAGAGGAATGCATTTGATGTGGTTGACAGTTACAGCCCAAATTAATTATTAATGTAAGATTCACAATCATTGATTCTTTCATAAACTGTACACAATATAACAGTAGCAGCACTACATTAGAAACTACTGAGGAGGAGAGGGTTCTAAGAGTCACAACTCCATGGGATATAAAGGCAGCCAAGCAATGTAACAAAGCAATGTAACAAAGCAATGAGAAAGACAAGTCAGATGCTGGGTGTATAGGGAGGGGGATTAGTGTTAGAGAGGGAGAAGTAGTGATGTCACTTTATAGGTCATTGTGCGGCCTCACCTGGAATACTGGGGTCAGTTCTGGAGCCATATCTCCAGAAGGACAGAAATACATAAATAAATGGGGCATGGCCTGTGTCACACACCATACAGAGAGACTAGAGGGAGTAACATGTATAGCTTGGAGCAGAGAAGAGCAACTAAAATGGTGCATGGCCTGTGTCACACAGCAAAAGCACAAATAAAGATTTAAGGAACTAAACCATGGCCCATAGTTACCGGATCTTTGCGTATTTATTGCACAGGGATCCAATGGCGTTTGAATTGAATCTCGGTATCTGGTCTGATGTTCTGATTCCGCTTCCCCTGCAAACTCTTCACTCAGGAGTGAGGCAGAAGTAGGAAAATAATCCTGTGTGAGGTTATCTGAGAAGTCAATGAGAAAAGCTGTAGCAGCTCAGCCACTTAGCCGCTAAGAAGCTTACAGGGGAGGGGATATGTAACTGACTGTCCTGCAGGGGTACAGAGGTTATGCTATGCTACTCTACACTGAAAGCAAGAAACGTAAGCAAGATAAATACATGTTGTCCAGTTAAAGTTTATCTCTTTAGTGCTGTTAAACATTTATGATATAGATTAGGGACCATGTTCATGAACTGACAATGCAGCCTATCCAGTCACTAGGAGCCATTGACATCACTTAGAATGCAGCCTATCCCATCACTAGGAGCCAGTGACATCACTTAGAATGCAGCCTATCCAATCACTAGGAGACAGTGACATCACTTAGAATGCAGCCTATCCAATCATTTTGAGGCAGTGACATCACTTAGAATGCAGCCTATCCAGTCACTAGGAGCCAGTGACATCACTTAGAATGCAGCCTACCCAATCACTAGGAGCCAGTGACCACTTAGAATGCAGCCTATCCAATCACTAGGAGCCAGTGACATCACTTAGAATGCAGTCTATCCAATCACTGGAGCCAGTGACATCACTTAGAATGCAGCCTATCCAATCACTAGGAGCCAGTGACATCACTTAGAATGCAGCCTATCCAATCACTAGGAGCCAGTGACATCACTGGAACTAAGTGCATATGGTTAAGAAACAGGGATAGAAGGAGTAGTCGTAGGTGTCTGTGTCTCCACCCCTGTATGTGTAGGGGTGGACAACACTCTAACATTACCACTACTCCTCTCTCCTGATTATACTGTGCTCCCAGCAGCCTTGATTACAATCCCCTTTCCCCTTAATGAGGCATAGCCGGAGAGCCACATCTAATTACAAGCCCCTTCTGCACTGATCTCCAGCTAAGTTCTTGTCCGCTTTAGGAGGCGTTTGGCGACATTCTTGTCTTTGAGAATCATGTGAAATGAATGGATTGCAATCATCTTCCAGAAAGCAGAGATGTGACTGGCTGATTAATTAGGAGATTCAGGCGCTGTGACTCATGCATCCAGTGTTTATTCATGACTCCATCACCTGAATGCACCTTATATGCTCCAAGTCCACACTCATCTGTCCGTCTGGGTCTTGTTTGTTTGTGTGTAGGCACCTGCCGCGGATTCAGTTTCTTGTAATCAGACATTTGAATAACATGGTCCAGGGGTAAAATGCTGCTTCATACCAGCAGCTCCAAGGATGGCAGCACTGGCGGTGGTCTCACAGTTTTGCATCCACAGTCCAAAGACATAATTACGGTCTGTTTAATTTAGCTGGATTTTTACAGGTGTTTTTGGACTTTTAGGTAGAAATCGATCTCCCGCCGTGCTAGCGTTTCCACCATTTCTGCACCTTCTATACCCTCAATGCGGACAGAGGGGAAATGGCACAAACAAAGCTCTGAAAGAAAAAACAGGAAGAGCTTTAAATAAAATATTCCACTGGTGGCTTCCCAGACTGTGACCCGGATTCACAACCCCGGATGTATTGCACATACGTCCTTAATTTGCCGATGGTAGCTATTATTCATGCTTATTAACTATTTTACGTAATCTACGTATCGTTTCGTTATGTAGATTGCGTATATGTAACGAAACGATACGTAGATTTTGTAAAATAGTTACTATGCCCATGCATGGTAGCTACTATTGGCAAATTAAGGACGTATATGCAATCCGGGGTTGTGAATCCGGGCCTGTGTTTCTATTTATAAAATAGAGTGGATTTTATTTCAAGAGTTTAAGTTCAGATTTAAAAAATAATCGTTATGTGAATCTGTGTCCAGCCAATAGTGTTTTACATAGAGCCACATGCCTCCAGTCTGCCCAGTTTTAGAGTGAGGGCAAAACAGGTACAAGGGTAGATCTGAGCAATACCATGGTGCAAATTAATTCTAATTCTTTTTGCGTGCAGGGAAAGTATTTTACTTTTGCAAATAAAACTCATGTGCTGCATATCTTTATATTTATTCTGTAAATTAGAGTTTAGTTAGGAAACTTCCCCTCTTTACTCTAATTCCGTTTACACCGTCTGTCTTCCCTTGCAGTTCAGCATGGTATTGCTGCGGTGTACACGTGCACCTGTTTTGCCCTTACTCTCAAAGGGCCGGATCCAGAATTAAGATTAAACCAATAATAAAGAATTAAAGTAAGTGTTCTACACTGCGCATTGGAGGCCGGCGTATGTAATTAGTAATCCTATATTCCACACGTGCGAAGGGAACGCACTCGCCTCTTCTGTATGTAGGACCCAAAGTGTGGCTATACGCCTGTGGCCGGGATATAAGATTGTAATCTTCTGGGACAGAATCCCCCCAAAAAATCATAATATTTTGCCAATTTCTGCTGTGTTTGGTTTTGGAGACCGGTTCATCGATATTAAGCCAGTATTCCTCTCCTTTTGGACATCCACTTGTTCCATCGAGAGATCAGAGGACGCTTTGTTGACACTTGCGGAGCACGGAGACGTAACGCCTCTTCTCGTCCCTTGTTTGGTCCACTTTCTCAGCCCTCTGCAAAATAGCACAACATTGTCCCCAGACCTCTAAGGGGACGCTTAGACTTCTTATAGATATAAAGTAACAGTGCGCATATTGTTTGGGGTACGGTGGTGAGTGGCAGCTCTTCTCGCTGCGTCGTTTAACCTGTTCGCTCCTGGTGCTTTTTTTTTTATCATTCAGGAGGCACACAAAGCCCCCTTCATAGCCAAGTCTTTGTCTCTGTGAAAGTAGGAGAGCAGTGAATGGAGGTCACCGTCCTAGTGAAATCCCTCCCGTGGGAACTGAAAGGAATTCCCTTGTTGCCATGTGATCCTCCCCGAACCTGCGTGCCGCTGGACAAAGGCGAGGGATTTAGGGTGGCCGGGCTCCCATTCAAGCCAGGTGATTGAGCAAATCTAAGCATAATTAGCCAAGGCTTGAATGGTGCCACTATGAGCCGGTGTTTGGATGCTCCTCACGTTAAGAGCTGCTATTGGCATCCTCAATTCACCTTTTGTGTGTCCAAGATCGGGGGATGGGGGGTCACTTTCCCAAACGCTTATTGACCATTTCTTTATGGGTTTTTATGCCACTTGGAAACAATTTAGGAAATCATGTCTTATTTTACTAATATCATTGGGGGATTTAATCAAGTTATAGATATGTCTGAGACTTTGTTAGTTATCTATAGCTGCAGCAGTGGGGATTAGTTCAGAAAGACCCCTAAATGGTTGGAGAACCTGGGGCCAGATTTACTAAGCTGAAGGAAAAGTGGAGATGTTGCCCATAGCAACCAATCAGATTATAGCTCTCACTTTCTTATTACATAATCGAAAATGTCAGCTAGAATCTGATTGTTGCTATGGGCAGAAAATCTGGCCCTTGGACTGCTTTGTATTTACCTGTCCTGTATATATGAATAGAAGAAGCACAGCCTGTGATTACTTGTTACTATATACTAATTTTCATAATAAACAGGAATATTACCTCACATCACCTCATAATATAACACTGACCCCACTAATATGGGTACTGCAGTGTGACCCCCTCCCCAATATGGCTTCTGCAGTGTGACACCCCCCCCCACCTAATATGACTGTTTCAGTCTTACTTCTCCCCAATATGGCTTCTGCAGTATAACCCCTCCCCATTAACGGGAATAATATATCACATCACCTCATAATATAACACTGACCCCCAATATCAATATCTTCCCATAATAATAAGGAATATTACCTCTCATCACTTCATAATATAACACTGACCCCCAATATAATCACCCCCATAATAATAAACAGGAATGTTACCTCACATCACCTCATAATATAACACTGACCCCCAATATCAATATCTTCCCATAATAATAAGGAATGTTACCTCTCATCACCTCATAATATAACACTGACCCCCAATATCAATATCTTCCCATAATAATAAGGAATGTTACCTCTCATCACCTCATAATATAACACTGACCCCCAATATCAATATCTTCCCATAATAATAAGGAATGTTACCTCTCATCACCTCATAATATAACACTGACCCCCAATATCAATATCTTCCCATAATAATAAGGAATGTTACCTCTCATCACCTCATAATATAACACTGACCCCCAATATCAATATCTTCCCATAATAATAAGGAATGTTACCTCTCATCACCTCATAATATAACACTGACCCCCAATATCAATATCTTCCCATAATAATAAGGAATGTTACCTCTCATCACCTCATAATATAACACTGACCCCCAATATCAATATCTTCCCATAATAATAAGGAATGTTACCTCTCATCACCTCATAATATAACACTGACCCCCAATATCAATATCTTCCCATAATAATAAGGAATGTTACCTCTCATCACCTCATAATATAACACTGACCCCCAATATCAATATCTTCCCATAATAATAAGGAATGTTACCTCTCATCACCTCATAATATAACACTGACCCCCAATATCAATATCTTCCCATAATAATAAGGAATGTTACCTCTCATCACCTCATAATATAACACTGACCCCCAATATCAATATCTTCCCATAATAATAAGGAATGTTACCTCTCATCACCTCATAATATAACACTGACCCCCAATATCAATATCTTCCCATAATAATAAGGAATGTTACCTCTCATCACCTCATAATATAACACTGACCCCCAATATCAATATCTTCCCATAATAATAAGGAATGTTACCTCTCATCACCTCATAATATAACACTGACCCCCAATATCAATATCTTCCCATAATAATAAGGAATGTTACCTCTCATCACCTCATAATATAACACTGACCCCCAATATCAATATCTTCCCATAATAATAAGGAATGTTACCTCTCATCACCTCATAATATAACACTGACCCCCAATATCAATATCTTCCCATAATAATAAGGAATGTTACCTCTCATCACCTCATAATATAACACTGACCCCCAATATCAATATCTTCCCATAATAATAAGGAATGTTACCTCTCATCACCTCATAATATAACACTGACCCCCAATATCAATATCTTCCCATAATAATAAGGAATGTTACCTCTCATCACCTCATAATATAACACTGACCCCCAATATCAATATCTTCCCATAATAATAAGGAATGTTACCTCTCATCACCTCATAATATAACACTGACCCCCAATATCAATATCTTCCCATAATAATAAGGAATGTTACCTCTCATCACCTCATAATATAACACTGACCCCCAATATCAATATCTTCCCATAATAATAAGGAATGTTACCTCTCATCACCTCATAATATAACACTGACCCCCAATATCAATATCTTCCCATAATAATAAGGAATGTTACCTCTCATCACCTCATAATATAACACTGACCCCCAATATCAATATCTTCCCATAATAATAAGGAATGTTACCTCTCATCACCTCATAATATAACACTGACCCCCAATATCAATATCTTCCCATAATAATAAGGAATGTTACCTCTCATCACCTCATAATATAACACTGACCCCCAATATCAATATCTTCCCATAATAATAAGGAATGTTACCTCTCATCACCTCATAATATAACACTGACCCCCAATATCAATATCTTCCCATAATAATAAGGAATGTTACCTCTCATCACCTCATAATATAACACTGACCCCCAATATCAATATCTTCCCATAATAATAAGGAATGTTACCTCTCATCACCTCATAATATAACACTGACCCCCAATATCAATATCTTCCCATAATAATAAGGAATGTTACCTCTCATCACCTCATAATATAACACTGACCCCCAATATCAATATCTTCCCATAATAATAAGGAATGTTACCTCTCATCACCTCATAATATAACACTGACCCCCAATATCAATATCTTCCCATAATAATAAGGAATGTTACCTCTCATCACCTCATAATATAACACTGACCCCCAATATCAATATCTTCCCATAATAATAAGGAATGTTACCTCTCATCACCTCATAATATAACACTGACCCCCAATATCAATATCTTCCCATAATAATAAGGAATGTTACCTCTCATCACCTCATAATATAACACTGACCCCCAATATCAATATCTTCCCATAATAATAAGGAATGTTACCTCTCATCACCAAAGAATCACAAGTGATATAATGAGCAGCACCTGTGGAGCTTTTAAAATGTGACATTTAGTAATGAACACACCTGTGCTCCAGCAGTGACACCTGGAAAACATGCACTGTTAGGGGTCCCTGAGCACCGAGGTTGGGAAACACTGCGCTATCCGATCCACCCGGATCTTTTGCAAAACAATTCGATTGCACAGAAGTCAGATCTATGGATCTGGGCCATTGTAGCAGTTTTGTTGGTTGGATCATGATCATCAGTTTCCCAATAAAACACTAAACAAACATACAAGAATACTGTTCAGTGATATGTAGCAGCAATGCACAGAACGCATGCTCCAAGTAACATAATCAGCATGATCAGGATGAGAATATAGGTGTTTGCGCAGACCCTCTAAGACACATAATCAGTGGAACAATTGTCTCAACGCAAGGCCCCTGATGTATTCTGGAGAAATTCGAGGAAAGGGAGACTGTATACCGCGATCATTATTCTCAGGCTGTCCGGAACGTGGGAGCTGTCATTGTGGTTTTATTAACCTAACAATAATGAAGACATTTTTATTATGCATGTATATTAATGTCATAGGCACGGACAGGAAGTCCTTTATTACAAACATGAGTCATATAATAAAATGTAATTCTATAGTGGAACAGGACAGAAGAAAATTTGTGACATCACTGAGAATGCAGCCTATCCAGTCACTAGCAGCCAGTGACATCACTGAGAATGCAGCCTATCCAGTCACTAGGAGCCAGTGACATCACTGAGAGTGCAGCCTATCCAGTCACTAGGAGCCAGTGACATCACAGAAACACACTGAGAAATCTACAAATAATTTATAGCAATTGTGGTCCACATTATAATTTATTTCACTGCATGTCTGGGTTAAACTACTTTTAAAAGCTCAGATTACATACGTGCTCTATAAAATATAAATGTCATCAATTTTTTATTTTTTAATGTATAGCAGTTCCAAGGACACCTAAGTAATATTTGAATCTGGACATGAAGCTAAAGCAGTTACCCCAAACCATTAAAAAACAGATTTTGTATTTTTTTTGTTTGTAAAAACAGATTTTGTATGTTTTTTTTTGTTTTATTTTTGTTTTATTGAAAGCAACTTTGACATAAATATAAATATATATTTATATTACTAGATATGTAGAAAGCCAAGAATATTTCAGATGAAAAGTGCAAGTATCGGTGGTTTAGAATAAATACATGAACACATTAATTAAAGCCACAAATCACTTTATAGGTGTAAGTGCTGTGTAACAGCCCTGGGTGGGTGGTTGTGGGGTATATGTGTGGGGGGGCTTCACACAGACACCGTTTCTTCAGAAATGTTACAACTTCAAAGCAGTGCGTTCGGCGTTGGCCTCAGTTACTCTGGCCGGGAGCCAGTCTCAATAATCTGAACGTATATTACAAACCAAATGAGGTTTACACGTACCCCAAGACCAGTAGCCCTCAACTGCTTAAAATAGCAGCCTGGGCACATGCGTGAAATCATAATATTTACCGTGTGAGTGTAACACCAGGATCACATACCAGGACATGCTTCTCTACTCAGTCACTGGCCAGCTTCCCAAATATAAGTTTTAACCAAATATTAAAGAAAAGAAAAAAAAATTCAAACTTTGCCATGTGTAGATGAAGCCAATGTAAGTGTGTGGCTCTGTAGGGCTATGTGCTTTGGCTCTTTCAAGACAAGATCACTTTAATAGTTTAAGTATTTCAGTATCAAAGTGAGAGCAAAAAGAGATGGAGAGAGAGAGAGATGGAGAGAGGAGAGATAGAGGTGAGAGAGATGGAGAGAGAGAGATAGATGGAGATAAAGAGAGATGGAGAGAGAGAGATAAAGAGTGGAAGAAAGAGAGAGATGGAGAGAGAATATAAACAAAAGACATGTGAACTAGGACAAAAAGCTAAAATTGCAAAGCCCGATATGTCAGGCATCCGTTTAAATTTGCATATAATAAATACACCAATCTCTACATATCTTTTTCTGTTAATCACTTAAACCAATGTTATTACACAGCCCTAAAGGAATACATGTCAGTGAATCACAAACCAACACATATTTTCATTAAATGGACATCTAAAGATCATCCTTAATGTACTTTAATAGACTGAGAGCTTCCATATTTTTTACTAGGCCTATGTAAATGTACATTTATAGTGTTCTTTGCAGAGAGCAACAGAACTATGCCTCCTAGTGGTGGTTTGAGTCAGTATGTCTCACAGCTCTATGAATGAACACATTCTGTGATGTCGTTATTTTCAGAGTATACCCCCCACAGTGACAGCCTCCTGCTATATACATGGCACAAAACAGGGACAGATCGCTCCTAGGCCATGATTAATAACAACTATTTAACTTGGTGCCCAAACTTTTCGGAAGGTTGGAGATAGTAATGTAAGTGTTTGGAAAGTCTTGTTTAACAAGTTAAATGTTGAGATGACGGCGACAGGGCGCACCTTATTCGCCAGGCATTCCTAGAAACTGCTTCGAATAATAGCACAACGCCCACTGGCATTCAATGGGGTTTTTTTTCTGGTTATGGTAAAGCAAAAAAAAATTCCCTGAGGTTACGGGGGACTGGATTAAACACATCCTGGGGAAACCACAAGTCTCACTTAACGGAAAATAAAATAAACAATTACATGGAATCTAAGTTTTAAAGATGAATACTCCAATATCAACATGTGATCTGCAGGACATGCAAACAAGATCTGGGCATTGCAGTAATGGGCACTTTGGTGGCCCTGTGACGGTTGAGGAGGGCCACAGGACACATACTGAGGGCTCCCCTCTGCTTTATTGAGGTTCTTAGGTGAAGATATGAAAACACTGTTCTCAAACATCCTTGTAATAATTAGATCAGACGACTTCTCTGGTATAACTGTGACGCGTGTGTCTTCCAGGGATTAAGCGGTTAACTATCCAGCGTGCTTTGCAATGTGAAGCAACATGTGTTTTACAGATCAGATCTGCCATATGCAAGCTGTTGAATACAATGTAATAGTAAATGATGCTAAGCCACGTAAGTGTATTGCCACAAACACTGCGTACGCTGATTTTTCCTGTATAATGTGATGCAGTTGCTTAGATCACAACCGCTGGGTTAAGCAGAGAGAAAGCAGCCTGTGAAAATCTCATTAATCATTTATATTCCATGCATGTTATGTGAGTAGCCTAGCAACTAAAAGTCACATGGCAGGTGATTGTGAGCAGAGAGGCTTTAGTACAAGCCTCTGAGCTCTGTTTTCACTTCCTCCTTTTCACGGATCAGAAAATAAATGCTTAAAATGTATTTAACTGTTTATTATGCAATATGTCAGAGGAGTTAACCAATTTTCTATCCAATATGTGTAACGCTTTATTTTAAAGTTGCCCTAAAGATTTGTTTTACGCCTACTTGTTTGTTTGTTTTTTATGTTTTTTTCGTTTTTACTTCATGGGAAAATGTTCATATTGTTTTGAAGTTGTGGTTACAATGTAATTTAATGCAATCTCATTTAAAACATTCCACATGTCCCCAATAATATCCGTTGACCAATAAAATGTTGTCGTGGATCGATATTTTGTTGTAGGTTACGTAGCATGTTGTTCTGACTTTTTATCTGTAGACAAGATAATGATGGATCAATTCAAGCCTGTCACTCAAATTTAATCCTTATTAATTGTTTTACTCATTGCGGTTCACGCCTCTCCTTTTTTATTGAACTTGACAGGTGCCCATGGCAGTTCCACCTCAATCATTTGCCCGTTTCTCCATTTTCCCAGAACATATGTTCTAATGGCCCATACAATTCAAAATTACGTCCCAGTAAGTGGTGTAAGAGAATTAGGGCCAGAACTACTAAGCTGTGGGTTTGGAAAGTGAAGATGTTTCCCATAGCAACCAATCCTATTCTACCTCTCACTTTCCTATTACATACTAGAGAATGTCAGCTACAACCTGATTGATTGCTATGGGCAACCTCTCCACTTTTCCATACCCACAGCTTAGTAAATCTGACTGTAGAGTTCTCAGCCCCCAATGTTTCCAATACACGCTAGGAACCAGATGATTCCCATGAGTCCTTATTTCAGAAGTGAGCTGTAACCATGACATTTCACTGTTTATCCTGACAGCATTTGCCCCCGCAGTGGTGATGAACTGCACATCCTTCATCTTGCCCCACCGGAGGGGGTTTTACTGCACTGATGGGAGTATCAGACATGAGTTCCAAAAAAGCACTATATCAATCCCACTGCTCATTGCACTGGGGACGCTGGTGACGCTGGTTTCTGTAAGTGAAGATGTACACAGTGTGCAAAGAGGCGCTGGGCTCACACCGTCTTCTGTAGGTATTGATGGCTTCCGTGCAGGCTGCAGGAGGGTGCAGGGCTCCTTGCTGTGTCGTGCACCGTCTTCCAATCTTTGCGGAATATATCATGGCGGGTGGAAAAGGCGGTGTGACCCAAGGCGGATCTTGCGGTGCTTTGTATGATTGTACGTGCATTGCCTTGTCCATTGACCATGTTCTCTTCCTCTCTCTCTCTTTCTCTCTTGCTCTTTCGCTAGCTGGCCTTCCTTTCATGATTATTGAATCTAATAAAATTCAACCGTATCACCGCGGATTTTACTGTGATGATGAAAGTATCAGCTATCCCAACAAATCTGGAGAGACAATTAATGATATTGTGTTGTCTGTAGTTGGCATTATCATTTCCATCCTTGCTGTAAGTTTGTAACCTTTCATTTTAATTCTCCTTTTATTTTTGCTGTTGTTATGTATTGTCTTTCAAAGACGGCTGTGACGCGCTTTTAACCTCCTCACCAGGACCGAGAACATGGCTACCTTTGCCTTTGCA
Source organism: Limnodynastes dumerilii (assembly GCA_011038615.1). NCBI lineage: Eukaryota > Metazoa > Chordata > Amphibia > Anura > Limnodynastidae > Limnodynastes > Limnodynastes dumerilii. Next base: position 233,806 of record WWET01002080.1, read on the forward strand.
GATGGCGGACATGTTTGTGTATAATCAGCTCAGACTGTTCTAAATTAGCCGATCTGTAGAAATACTGTTTTGTCCAAGACCCCCATCTCGTGTCGTGTATGTAACTATACAAAAGGAAAGTAGACTAAAGGGGAACAATTAAACTTCATAGTCTATTAATAGAATGGAAATTCGGTCCTGAAGGAGGTTAAGAACCCGTAGGCTGTTAGTGTTTAACTTTTTAAAGTCACATTAGAATGTACACACACAATAAAAATATACATTATTATCAAGTTTGTAACAACGGGGGGTGAAAGGGGTGTGGCTGCTACGGGGCCCGGAGGAGAGGGGGTGGAGCCTGATGGAACTGGAGTTAAAGCTGCCCTGTGGGCAAGCTGTCACAGGCTCACAGCTTAAAACAGCGAGTGCTAAGCGCTACAACGCTATATATACATACTCTCATAGATGGAGCTGTCAGCCTCTGACAGGTTCTATCAGTTCTATCAGGCAGCGCTGTCTCCCAGCTCCGCCCCCAGGCCCATCTGGCTCCACCCATCCAGATTCAGGTCCCGCCTCCTTGCTCCATCCTCTATTTATAAGGCACCTAACATTTTCAGCAGTAATATTAATTATGCCCAAGACACTACTACTGACTTCAACTGGTGATTTATCCCAAAAATGTTATTGCCCCCTCCAGGTTCCTTCTCCTCACACATACAACCTAAATGTCACCTAAACCCCTATATTCCCTATAGGGATTTTACAAGATTTTTAACAGCCAAGAGGCACATTTTATAGGACACTGTTTTGGTTTTTCCTCTTCTGTACCTCTGGAAGCAATTACCGTTATTTCTGTTTTATGTGTTATCTGTTTTTAATTACTGCCGATTTATTTAGCATTATCTGCTTTTGCAATGGTGTCGGGAGTTTGCCTTTTGCTTGCACATGTGGGGTGCAGGGACTCTGCCTGAGAGGATCGAGTTTCACGTTTACTGTATATCCAACGCCTGTATATGACCTTAGCAGCACATTGCAGCAGCGTCTAAAGGTCACCTTGGTTATAGGACATATGGGGGGACTTCAAGAGTGTGAAAAGACACATTTTTTTACTTTCTCTGACTCAAACATCTTAATACATTACATTTTGCAGCATCAGACAATGAAACTATTTGTTGTGCAATAAATGAATCCACGGTCACCATCAGTGTCTGTGAATATAGCAATATATAAATGACATTTTACAGATACCAGTTAGAGCTTTTAATTAGTCCTTATTCTCAATGTGGGCCGGATCCACACTTAATAACGTGAGGGGACTTACGCAGTCCTCCTTGTAAGTAACACCTATACGCATACGTGCGCCGAATGTTACGCAGCGGATCTTCATGTGGATGGAACAGAATTCCGTCCGCTTGGAGATCTGTATGATGCAGCGGTCTATGCCTTCCGCATGGCAAAACCCTGTAAAGGAGGCGTGGTTTGCCATGCAGATTAGGCAAACGGGGCGGCGGTAAACACATCCGCACAGAGAGGGGAGTGACAAGTGGAGTTCACGCCCCCTTCTTCCGTGCAGACTTTCAATCCCCTGGAAAGCGTGCAGGCGCCTGGAGCCGGTCCAAGGCCTTTTTTTATTGGTTTTATGTTCTCTAAATACATTTTCCCAATTTTTATTTACTTGTCATTTTATTAGTTACTACTATAGGTCACTAAGATATTCACAAAGTATTTACTTATAGTCATTTAAAGGAAACGGCACATTCAAAAAACCAGGCGTCATTAAAAACTATTTATTAAAAAACACATCCTAAATATTTTCCCGCTAGTAGCTGTATAAATTTATTAGTCATAAATAATATGTGACATTCGCTGTATCGCTAAGTTAAAAATGTATATTTAGTTACTTTGCACCAATTATCATTCTAAGATCCTTAATAATTAGTTCAAGCGTTAGTTGAAAACAATCCTAAAAAACAGGAAAAAATGTGGCATTGTCCGAAAAGCTTACACTTTATATTTGAGAACAACATTTCCAAAATGACATTGCAGTAATTGCAAAAGCACCGTTTAGCTGATAATGGGCAATTATACCCAATCTTTGAATTTATGAGTGCGCTATTTAACAGTTTATACTAATTACCACCTAGGACTGGTTACATCTGGGAAAAATCAGCCTGTTTACCTGTCCGGACACAAAATGGACGGTCTGTTATTGGTGAGACGTTTCCCTCTGTAACTAGAAAGCCCTCCAGAGGGGTGACTTAGAAGAGGCCTCATTCTCCAATGAAGTCTTTGCAGCTTGCTCCATCTGTATAATCATTAAGACCACCAACAAAGAGACGGAGAAGTGGATACAGATTGTATCAACAATTGTCACAAGACTCCAGGATTTTTTCTGCTTTTCAGAGGACACTAATTAACATTTACTCTTAAACAAAGTGTTTTCCAACTCTATTTTTTGTAATTTATTTATTATAATAAATGCATTTATTTTAGTTTTTATTAATGTGTCCAAATTGCCTGTCTGCAATGGAGAGAGCTGCTTTGGGAAATTAGCCAATATGCTCTTATTGATATACATTATAATATAATGAGGAAAATATTAAATATATAATTAACAAAAATCATATTAAACCATCGACTCTTTGCAATGGTAGAGACCTTTTAAAGTAATGATGAAATACAAACATCTCAAGCTTATTACTAAAAATATAGCTAATACATTCGGATTTCATTGGTAATCATAAGAATAGACCAAAGATCCAAACAGTTTAGACATCTAACTACTATATAAAAATTAGTCACACCTCAGTTTATTCAGTGAGTCTGATAATGGTTCAGAGAATTGAAGTCTAAACTTTTGGAAAGTTTATGCTAATTTGTGGATTCCATTAGTGGACCATGATAATATTAGCTTTTCAACCTTACAAGACCCACAATCGCCAATGCTGTTTTATATTACAAGGAACAAAAGAGAGGTCCGACCCTCCAAACAAACATTATATAACACTATGGGGCTGATTCAGAGTTGCCCTTCCACCATTTTTTAGGTGCAAGTGTAGACCTGAGGAATACCATGTTGAATTGCAAGGGGAGGCAGATTTAAATTGTAAACCAGAATTTAAATTAAGAGGTGAAATATCTTAGCTCAGCACTATTTTATAGAATAAACATAAAGCTATGCAGTATTTGAGTTCTATATGTAAATGTAAAGTATTTTCCCTGCATGCAAAAGATTTTAAATTAATCAACATCCCTTACTTTGAAAAATGGTTAAGCCGAGCTGTACACTTCCACCTAAAAAAAGGCCCCTATGAATCAGCCCCTATGTGTCAGCACATACTTAAGAAGGAGGTTTAGTTCAGAATAAAAAGATTTAAAATTAATCAACATCCCTTACTTTGAAAAATGGTTAAGCCGAGCTGTACACTTCCACCTAAAAAAAGGTGTAAGTGCAACTCTGAATTAGCCCCTATGTGTCAGCACACACTTAAGAAGGAGGTTTAGTTCACAATATAGCTGTATTGGGTTATCTCAATAAATAATACTTATAAAATAAAAAAGGTAGAAGGCTGCTGCCAAAACAGAGGGTGGTTCCAGAGCCCTAAAAGACACCAAGAAACAAATAGCAAAACTCTGTGGCGCTTGCTAACACCTAAAAAAGAAATAAAATTAACGGATGTCCACAGTTGTTAATTTAGGTAAAAAACACTTACTGGAATTAATAAAAGTGTTTTTACCCCTATTAACTGTGGACATCCGTTAAGCAAGCGCCACAGAGTTTTTCTATTTGTATATTGTGTTATCTCACCTGCCCAGCGTCAAGGCACCTCCTGTAGGTGAATCCCTATATGTGTGCTAGGGAGGTCTGTAGTAAGACACTCCTGCCATTTAAAAAGTGTGCAGCGGCCATATTGGTATTTAAGTAAAATAACGTTCACAATGTTTTAGGTCAATAGTAAATTTCATACAAAGAAATAACATACAATGCAGTATGGCCATTAGCTGCTTAACTAGGTCTGTGTCAAAATATTATGTTGCATTGTATCAATGGATAGTGAGAAGAGGCAGTTACCCATAGCAACCTGGTCTACAGGCCCCCCCCCCAAGATGACACTTTAGCTCTAAGCCACTTTGTCATCTCGTTTCTCTTTCCGGCACGCTTTTGCGTACAAACTAACCGGCGCTGCTACATTAAAACGAACACAGCGATGACTGGTTTATCAAGATTTACTGCATTCATGTGTAAATAGGGCTGAATGGATGGGAAACGTACAAAGAGGCTGAGAACGAGTCCACTCTATTATATTCCCCGCCGCCCCATCTCTGCTCGCAACCTGCGCTGATATCTTACTTCTCAGGGTGAGAGGTTTTATGTATTATCCCCAGCCACACAGAGAATCACGGCTCAGATTGGTTCATGGCTGATTGGATTCCCTGAATACACATGAATATACTACATGTTGTATCATCCTACTGGGACATAATCCCTGTGAAGCGAATTCTGACATTAGGTTGTCGCTGCGGCAAAGGGACACGTTACCAAGGGACTCAAAGGGGTCCAGGGATTCAGAGCCAAAAGCAAAAAAAATTAAGCAGTCTGACGGGTATACATTTATTTTAATTTAATTTGTTTTGTGTGCAAGGATAATACTTTCCTTTTGCATGTGAAACACACACTTCTATAAATACATTTTTGTTTTGCCTCCTATGATGCAACATGGGTTTGTAAGGGTGCAATGTTTTGGACTTTTGAAAACAACTCATCTACAATAAAGTTTTCTAAAACTAACATCATAGTAGAAAATATACAGACACAAATCAAAATATGAGGCAGGAAAAGGGCACAAAACAGCACATTTAAAACCAGAGGACATTGCATTGTGCACACGCTATGCCATACAAAACTACAATAAATCATTCTATAGTGTCTGGCCAGTGTTAGGTGAGAAATTTGTGGCAAGGGATACAAACTTTGAGTCAGTGAACAGTCGAAGGCGTGAAGGCATGTGCAGGGTAGAGGCAGCCATTTTGTTTGTAGAACCAATATTTAGCTTATGACGCACTTCCCAACATTGAAACGTGGCAATTAAATTTAAACAGTTTCACCTGTTATCCACTAAGACCACACACCTAGCTGACCATTCATGAATTGATAGGAGGCCTGGCCAAAAATATTGGTTCAGCACACAAAATGGCTGCCCTTATGGTGCGTGGATATACTTTAAATGTTTCCTAGGCTCATTATTTGTTTATGTGTGGCTCATTAGTCAATGTGACTCCCTGTAACCCAGTCCCATGTCTTTTTGCAGATCATTGTAGGGGAATTTTTCCGGATCTATTACTTGAAAGTGAAGTCTTATTCTTTCATCCGCAACCCCTATGTCGCCGCTCTATACAAGCAGGTTGGATGCTTCCTGTTTGGCTGCGCTATAAGCCAGTCCTTCACGGACATCGCAAAGGTCTCTATTGGCCGCCTGCGACCTCACTTCATAAAAGTCTGCGATCCAGATTTCACGCTGATCAATTGTACCGTTGGATACATTGAGAATTATATCTGCAGAGGCCCTGAAAGCAAAGTGACTGAAGCAAGGTAACTTTTTATTATTATTATTATTATTATTATTATTGTATTTTTGTAAGCAACATTTTTTTCATTGGTATGTTTTTTTATAAGTGAAATATTTAATAGAATTTGTAATTGTAGTTTTACAGGAAGCCCAATGGCTCATGGGAGAACCACTTGGTCAACCATTTTGTTGTAGCCAAACACCAGCGCTCCTTGTACTATACAGAGCAGTGGTAGCTTAGATGCCTGTGAAGGGGGTTAGTGAAAGTACCCATTCCATCTGGGACAATATACTCTGCACATGAGCTTCCAACTGTCACTCACCTGGTTTAAATGGCTTACAGGAGCTGATATTTAAAAATGTATTTGTCTCTTCAACAAAGAAGGTTACCATAGTAACTGAAACCGAGGAGCAGAGTATTTTGTACCTAATGGAATGGGTCATGTTGGAGGGTATGTTTTAGAGGTGTATGAGGGGGAGGTTGATTGCTTGTTGTATATTTGCCTGTTAAACAGCAGCTCCTTGTTATCCTAGACAAATAACAATGCTGCTTGCCATGTACAGAGCAGAATTGGCAGTCGTGTCTGTGTGTGTCTGTGTGTGTGTGTGTGTGTGTGTGTGTGTGGTGGTTTGTTCTGTTTCCGGTGTGTAGCGATGTAGGTTGATGAGGTAGATTAATGGCAGATTGTGGTATCATTGCCTGATAAGCAACTGTATGTCAACCATTTTCTTGTAGTCAAACAACCACATCTCTTGTATACAGAGTTCCATCAGATCCATAGTTGCTCTTTGTCTTTGCCTCCTGCTGGTAGAGGCTACTTGATGGTGGCAGCTCCTAGGCTTCTGCCTGTTCTGCCTACCCTTGATGGGGAATGGAACATGTTATCGACCCCGTCCTTTGTTCTAATCAGACCTGTTTTATTGACCTTTTTCTGCCGTCTCTTGTATGACAGGAAGCTCTCTCCTTAGACCTTACAACACGCTGCAATCAGCTAATCAGAACACTGTATTTTTTCGTCTTGTCCTGTAAAGATGGCTGCATGAGTCTTATCTGATCTGATTGGCTCATTCATTATGTAGAAGGACAATGGGCAGATTACACTGTAACACGATACGCCTCTGAGCACAATCTGTAGGATAGGGTTAAAAGTCCACGAAGCGTCTATTCTTATCTTATATCGCCTTTATTTTACAGAAAGTCCTTCTTCTCGGGACACGCCTCTTTCTCCATGTATACCATGCTCTACCTGGTGGTAAGTCCCAGCTTTTACTTATTCATTATAATTCTATATTGTACATCTGTTCTGTTTACATTTGCATGAGAGAGACAATTTTATCCAGTGAGCAGAGGGGGTCTGTGTCATATCCAAGGGCTGCAGATGATGTAATGCCTCATACACACTGTCATTTAATCGTATAAAAGTACCCGATACAACCATGGCCGGGCCTAGTGTGATTGGCGCCCACCTGCACACTATACAGTTGCTCCCTCACTGGGCACGTTTCAATTTAGTGCGTACATCGTGCCCAATAGAACAAGGCAATATCGCCCAATTCAATGGCAGTCTAAAAATCATGCGATAAACAGGCGCCGCGCTATCTGGGCGATGTTGTATTTTAGTATTCTCAGACACAAAAAGGCTGCAAATGAATACAAAGTGAAGAAAAAAAAAGGGTGCTGAGAGGTAAAATATTACCTGACGCAGGTGTTAGGTCCCTCCCCCCTCTTCCTCCGCCATGTCTGTTAGCAGTTACCTTCTGTCCCCTCTCTTACCCTAAGGAAGCATTTAGTCGTCTAAGCTGCGACCGTCCTTCCCCCGGCATTATTTCTATAGAACTTCGCCTATTTCTGGTACTGAATGGGGGGCTTGTTTTAACCATATAATGAAAAAAAAAATCCTTTAAATCCATTTCCCCCCAAATGGAACAGGGAGCTCTATATATAGCAACCGTCGTGACAGAGAAAATAAACATTCACGGGATTATTAAAGAATTACATCTGTTCAAAGGGCACTTCAATAACAAGGTGCGAGGAACTGTCGTGTTTTAATCATTCGGCGGGAGGCGGAGGTATCGACGAGGCCTAGAAATGTATATACTGATATTGCGCTAGATGGGTTAAAAAAACATATCACATACCTCAGCATATAAGTGACATAGTTTATTGCATAACCCTAAAAACATACAATATAAAATTGTAGTACAATATTTTTTTATCTTATTGCACCAGTGAGAAAAGCGTCTTTTAGCTCGTTAGCATCGTATGATAGAATAACTCATTCAGACCACATATACAATCCAAACTCCCGCACATCCGGATGATATCCAAACAGTGTTGATTTGTATAAATAACAATTTATGATTATGCAAATGGCGGAATTGACAGTCCAGGGGACAGATTTACTAAGCTGCGGGTTTGGAAAAGTGGAGATGTTGTCAATAGCAACCAATCCAATGCTAGCTCTCCCTTTCCTATTACATACTAGAAAATGTCAGCTAGAATCTGATTGGTTGCTATAGGCAACATCTCCACTTTTCCAAACCTGCAGCTTAGTAAATTTGGCCCTTTGAATGCATTAGACTAGAAGTCCCTGCTGAAGTCTTGTGCCTGTTACAGCTTTTCTCCTTACAGTAAGAAAGACTTTTTGTTTTTACATTATTTTCACTGTTTTAGTGCATTTATATTACAATAGACGCCGCCTCCGCTACTTTTTTAAAATGCATTTTTGACATGCACGGCGATACGCGACGATTTGCATGTCCCTCTGAATCGGGCCCCCGTGTCCCTGCATACTATAATTCTTAGTAAATAGCTTGCATTTCCAAACACCTCTGAGCTCAGAGCAGCTGCAGGTAACAGGTAGATGTTACATTATTTTTATATCTTTGGCTTTTAATCAGGAAACTTTAAACCTGCTGCAGATAAACATTACTGAGGAGGCGCTGAGTGTTTGTAAGCACTTGGCAGGGACTGTGTGAGCTTGGAGAGGGTTCAGACTCTGGTTTTTGGGAATGGTAACCTCTGCAGAACCTGCCCAGCCAGAAAGTTTGCTATTACTCTTGGCACGGGGGCACAGAGAGAAACTGGGTAGCGTGAGTTCGTGGAGCGTCTGATGGAAGAGCAGGGGTTCTGATTGGAGTTCAGAGCAGATTATCTGGTTGAGGTACCTGTGAAGCTCCCTAATTAATGGATAACGAGTTCCTGCCCACACAGAGGCTGTATAGTGTCGGCCATTCACCTGGGAAAACAAACAAGATTGTCAGGTCAGTGACCTGCGACAATGGCCTCACTGTCGCTTGAACAGGCCCGGCCCGGGCCTCATGGGAAGGGGAAGAAGGTGCAAATTTAACACCATCTTACAGGGCAAGGGGTGTAAAATAATTTGCCT
>WWET01002080.1:252138-269603 GCA_011038615.1 Limnodynastes dumerilii
TCCCCCCCCCCCCCATCCCCTCTCTGCCTTTACCTTAATCACACTTTAAGTCAACATTTGAACAAGATTACTGCAGACATTGTACATTCTCTGCTACTAGAATTGACAAGATTCGGAAATACACCTAGAAATAGTCCCCGTGTCTCCGTGCCAACGCTCTTTATCATTCACTACTTAACCTTTTTGAAATAATTATTCATTGGCTTTGATGGTGAAAGTTATATCTTCAAAGACTTTGGCAAACTTTTACAGAGAAAATGTACTTTTTATTCTTTTTTTTTTCTCTAAATGAATCAAACTTTTTTTTTATCGGTGTTATTCTGAACACCCTGGACCCAAGTGGTGCATGTTTTTGTGGGTGAAAAGAAGCGTTCGCAATACATATGCGATTATCGGGAATGTGTGTATACGTAACAGAGTCAGGGGGCCAGATTTACTAAGCTGCGGGTTTGGGAAAGTGGAGATGTTGCCCATAGAAACCAATCAGATTTTAGCTGACATTCTCTAGTATGTATAAAGAAAGTGAGAGCTAAAATCTGATTGGTTGCTATAGGCAACATCTCCATTTTTCCAAACTCACAGCTTAGTAAATCTGACCCAGGAAGGTGCAAGTGCCACAAATAAAGAATGATTCAACGCAACATTGGCCATAATGATTTGCATGCACAAGCCTCGTGCTGCCCGCTGGACGGAAGCTGGCGTGTTCATGTCCAGAATGTCTACGGTGTATCATCTCATGAATTTGCGTATACGTTTTTTTCTGGGCAATTTATTGGATTGTGCGATAGGGAATTTTATCATGTGAAATGGATGACGACCTTTATAATAGGGATTTAGGGCCATATGCAGACTACCGAATGTATAACATATACGTCCGGTGTTTAGCGTTTTTTCCTACTGCGCATGCGCTAAACACCGGACATATATGTTATACGTCTGGTAGTCTGCATACGGCCCTTATTGTTTTTTATAATAAAAAAAAAAAGCTCCACATCGCTAAAACGACATTTTAATATAAATGGACAGAATCCGGACTCCGGTAGACTTCAGCAATGGAAGTTCTTATATGGCGAATCCGGCGGCACTTTCTGCGGCGCTTGCGTATGCTAGGGGGAGGGGGGATACATTCTAATTATGCCACATCTAGAATTCTGAGGTGTCCTCATTTTCAGAAAGGATGTCTTGAAAATTTTAAAGGTATTGTCTATGGATCGGAAAGCGTGATCTAGCGGGGATCAGGCATCAGAAAAGTGTAGCGGGATCAGAAGGTTGGATCTGGTCCAATATGCGTGTATATATGTATTTTTTTGGTTACCAATAATTTGGGAAGCGGTTTAAATACCCCCCATCAATACCGCTGCCAATAAGAATTTAGGAAGGAATTTTTTACGTTTTTTTATCAAGAAATATTTTGGTTTTCCTTTATTTATACACATCCTGTGGATTCAAATAACCGTATTCCATCATGGAGAGAGATTATTTACAAGATAATGAACCAAAGATGAGTGGAGGATTCTGGGAGTTTGTGTATTTTGATTACATGGGCCATTGCGCTGGAGATTATGGTCCGGATTCAGTTACGTAGTTTTCGTTTTACGTATGTTGTATTAAGAATTGAACTACTACACATGCCTAGTAGCTTATTTATGCTATCAATGTACCATTTCTGTACGTAAATTGCGAAAGCGCAGTCTAAAGACCATGATTACGCAATCTACGTACAGAAATAGTGTGTAGATAGCGTAAATAAGATACCAGGCATGTGTAGTAGCTCAATTCTTAAAACAACGTACAAAAGATGAAAACTACGTAACTGTGAATCCGGACTTATATGCTTTATATCCCTGGGAAATCAACTGAATGCTGGAAATAGCAACAGGTGTAATTTAAAAAACAACAACAAAAAATGTCATGAATAATAGTAATGATGTAACTCCTAAAATAATAAATCCTAAAACACTACATTTTTTTTTTTACTAAAATAAATTAAACAGTAGAAGGTAAAAGTTGACCCCGGAGAGATGAGCGTTTTGGAATTCTTCTACCTTCCCATTGTCTCTTGTCCCCAGCTGACACATTGGGCTGTAGAATCCGCTGGGAGGCTGAGGAAATTAGGCGGAGGTTATGGTGACTTCCCCCCCTCACACCCTGGTTCCGGTGTAGCTTTATTTCTGCCCTCTGTTAAATGTCGTCTGTTTCACATCCTGCAGACGGCTTCCGTTATTGGGTATTCAGGAAATCATGATTAAATATCTCTTCCTTCCAATGGTGTTAACCCCTGTGTATTTAGGGATACAGCTTAAGGCTTGCACCGATAAACTCAACGCTACGTAATTCCAGTAGTCACCTTCTAGAACATGGCTGCTTTGGGTCTGCTGGTATTTGTAGTTTTAGAAGTTCAAAAACTTTTTCCTTTGTAAAGTGAACTTCCCAAATGGCTTGAGGGAATGTAATATTGAGAGCACCTTAAACAGTTGGTCTACTTTTCTTCCTGTCCTCCCTTGGAAAAGTGTCTGTCCTACCTTTGACCAACCATGGTAGATAGTCAATATTTTTCATATGGAATATTTAGGGGTCCATTCATATAATGGTTGTCTAAAATTTGGAGGTCTGTGCTACTTCAGAGAACTACATTTTTACATCTGTGATAAATCACGATATGTCGTATTTTTGCATTTTTCATTTGATCATTTAGCATTGAATTTTTATATAAAGTTCTTGTTGAAAAAAGTTTTTGACGATTTCCCTAACCAAAAATCTAATTTCTTATGCAGGTGTTCTACGTATCGGACCTCTTTAAGACGCCCAAAAAGCCCTGCAACCCTCCCCCCGTCAAGAAGGAATCTCTGTCACCTGTGGATATTATTGACCGAAATATCGTATAAGAGTGACAAGCCGATTGCAGAGATACTTCTGACCGTGAATCTGGTGACCTGCTGCTTTCAAATCTCATCAGACAATAGAATGTAGGGCAAGACTGTTTTACCCAACCAAAAGAATATAAAAAAAGAAAACCATAACAAAATGTCTGCCGTGAGGCCTTTCAGCTGTAACGTCTGCCGAGGAGGGGGGCGATCGTCAAGCTGAAAGCCAAGCCATGACGAAACGCAGATTTGGAATTCCAGATGCACAATTGGTCTTTATCTGTTCATGTTTTAATGAACAACACATTGTTCATAAATTTATGAACACTAAACTTTTTTTCTTCTTCAACAAAAAAAAAAGGGAGTCGTCTGAATCTAGATATTATCGCCTGCTGGTGAATCTGGCAACTTAACGATAGCACTATATCTTTAGAAAGTAAAGCACCGACTGTACTTAGCTCCCTAGTTGTTCCTGGAGGTTCTATCTGTGTGCATAACGATCGGTTGACAATACCAGAGGGCTCTTTCTGTGCAAATGAATATATAAACATGAAAATATAACATGTAAACCTGCCAATTATTGTGTAATTCAAGTCAGGCATTTCCACTAAGGACAGCAAAACGCCCTTTCTGTATCTCACTTACCGGAATATGCCCGACACATTTCGCCTTCGTCCAAACGTTCATTCTGTGGGCCAGAAATCTGTCTTGCTTGGGGCTCTATGAAGCACTATAAACTTTGGGGTTGATACCCAATGTACGTTCATGTCAGCTGAGAAGTACCGCTGGACGGTATATCCTAACTCTAAAAAAAGCAATTGTAGTCTGACCAACCTTGCTGTCTAGGTTAAGGAAACCAACGCATTTCACACTATAGAGAAAAACAATCGACAGAACGAACTCTGCCAATTAATCGAAAGCAAGAAATAGAAAAAATGAAACCACATCAAAAAAACCTTGCAAAGGACTATATTAACCGTACATTTACCATTTGCACATCCATATTACCAGAGAATCCGTCCTATCATTTCAACTATAGCAAGATATGATTTTTTTATATGATATATTATATAAATAATGTATAAAACATTAAAAATTAACTATGTAAAATATTATTTCTTTAAAACAAAAAAACAACAATTTAGATATATCCACTATGATAATTGACCTGTGTTATATTTGCTGCTTAATTAAAGAAAGCAACAGTTTAATTTTTGTATAGTCAATGAAAATATTTTTAGATCTGTGGTAGTAACTTCACTATTAAACAAAAACTAATTAGAGAATTGTATAAAATGAAATAAAAATGTCAGTATTTTTGTAATGTTTCATATTGTAAATAAAAAAACAACAAAAAGAAAAACATAGACAAATACTTTTGTAGATGACAAAATCCAATGTTTGTTTTTTGCAGAAATTGCTGTATAAAGGTGCTTTTTAAATAAAAGCTCATAATGGTTAATTATTCTACATTTCTCTTGTCTGTTGTTTTAGGTTTTGGGTTGAATGGGTTTTTCTCATGGGAGCTGGTGAGAAAGGGAATCGAACAATGATGGAGATTTTCTTTCACACACTGTGTTATTAACATATTGTAAATATATTACATTTTTTCTTAGAGAAGGAGAATGCAGTCTATCCAGTCACTAGAAATCAGTGACATCACTGAGAATGCAGCCTATCCAGTCACTAGAAATCAGTGACATCACTGGGAATGCAGTCATTAACAACCAGTGACATCACAGATACGCAGCCTATCCATTCTCTAGGAGCCAGTGACATCACTGAGAATGCAGCCTATCCATTCTCTAGGAGCCAGTGACATCACTGAGAATGCAGCCTATCCAGTCAGGAGCCAGTGACATCACTGAGTATGCAGCCTATCCAGTCACTAGGAGCCAGTGACATCACTGAGAATGCAGCCTATCCAGTCAATAGGAGCCAGTGACATCATTGAGAATGCAGCCTATCCAGTCACTAGGAGCCAGTGACATCACTGAGAATGCAGCCTATCTGGCATTCTGCCTTTCATGCACTTATCTGCTATTGGATGATGTGACTTTACTGCCTTTTTAGCTTGTCCCTGAGCCAGTGCCTTAATAACACCACAGCAGGGAAAGCATTAGTCTGTAACATTCAATGCGAAATGCTGTCTAGTTATTATCATCAGGCAGCGTTGTAGAAATGTATTGAAGCATATTAATCCCTGTACAGGATTACAATTTAATTTCCTTATCTCAAGCACACAGAGGCTTCAGCCAGCAAGCACAAGCCTATTATGTCACTAGTAAACACCACAAATTTGCAGGTTTATAATAACTCTTTGCCTGATCTTATGACCTGCTATAAACGCTGATTGGCTTCATAGAGCGAGTAATATCATCTGTGGAACACCTTTTGAATTATTACAAATCACGGAGGCGTTATTTAGACTTGTTTATGAAACATGATTAATCGCTCTGCGATAAGGTCGTCATTTGTGGCATTGTTGATGAAGGCAAAGAATGTTTTCTTTTACAAGATTGGACGTGTCTGGGCCTATAGGAATGCCAGGTAATCATACAAATAACACGACACTGATCAGCATCGCTGAAGGGCGCCGATATATAGGACTTCCACTAGAGGTGAATGTGCGTGCAGCAGTGTAGGGTCTCACCGCGATTGCGCTGCGCATGCAGTCATTGCACGACCGCCTGCGTTCTGAGGCGCGTTTCATGGGAGAGGAGGGCTGGAGGCTTGTAGCTGATGCACGGTAAGGGGCGTGCGTACACAACAGCACCTGACCGTACGTAAGCGCAGTTTATGGTGAAACCCCTGCACCAGCCACAGGTCAATGATAAGCCCTGGCGCTACACAACCTAGATCAGAGCATTTCATGGGTTAAACGCAATACAAAAGGTTCGGAAATGCGGCCATTAAAATAAAATTGGAAAAAATTATAGAAATTATATTTTTTAGGTTGAATTCTTTCATGGCACAAAAGCGTAACCGCCATTTCCACCATACGTTACAGTGTGGTTCCTGCACTTGTTCTAGGATCTGTGGGGAAAGGTATCGTGTCTGGTCACATATATGCATTGTGATTGGCTGCTTAGTATCCGTACGCAACCTGCTGTTCTTGCATAGGCATCTAAAGATGCCGTTTCATGCGTCAGGGTCACATATTTTGTGTTCGGATGCGCGCACTTTTATTTTCACCTCTGGATATGGCTGTGTCTTCAGTGGCTGAGCTTCTGCAAGTGTGCTGAGATTTCCGTCGAAACGCGTAGAGCTCTACAGCAAGATGAGAGGAAACATCAGAATGAAACGCAAGGAAGGTGAGCAATATTCAGGTGTCTGGAGCTAGGCCCCAGGCCTTGTGAGTGCAGAGGATTGGATGTGATTTGACCTTAATCTAAACATGCTCTAAAAGGCAGATAGTGTTCACTCTATTAGACAGACTCGTTACCGCGACACCTGTCTGATAGAATTACCATAATCCTGAACCTAACCCCAATTCCTAACCATAACGCTAACCAATAACCGGGGAAGCAGAGCGGAGCAGGTACCAGGGGCAGTAGAATTCAGCGGGCATCGGGAAAGTAAGTGCCAAAATCAAATATTTCTAAATTCATATCCTAATGGGTGAGTCACTTATAATAGCTTGGTCACATGACCCTCACCCCACCCATACCTAACAGCCAATCAAACTACTCCCACTATTAGCATACTTCTAGAACCATCCTAATACATTTCTATTGCATATTACCTTGCACTTAAACAGGGCTCGGTTTCTCATATTTCTAAATTCGTTTCCTGTCAGCAATGATCGCCGTTGAATGGAGCGTTCCCCGTAGGATTCTATGGCCCACATTTACTAAGCTGCAGGTACGGAAAAGTGGAGATGTTGCCCATAGCAACCAATCAGCTTTTAGCTCTGACCTTCCTATTACATACTAGAAAATGTCAGCTAGAATCTGATTGGTTGCTATGGGCAACATCTCCACTTTTCCGTTCCAGCAGTTGAGTCAATCTGGCCCCATGTCTTTTTTGTGTGCTGTTTATTCACGTCCCTCTTACACAGCGGATTTTCTTGCTCCCAGTCATGTAATGTTGTAATATTTAGGGGGAGAACACAATGCTTTGTGGTATATGAAATATATATATACACAGGTTAAAAATATATAGTAAATTGGTATAAATAGTATATATATATTTAACATGAAACTAATAATTATGGAAACGCTGGACGTGTACAATTTCCTCTTCCACAATCAATGGGCAGCTGACATCCCGGGGTCACAGTGATTCCCTTTCCTGCGCTGTCCTGTCTCTCCTGTGTGAACGGATTAGCAGCTACTGCGAGTTCTCGCCCTCTGCGGTTGTGCCGGTTCCTATGGGCAAAATTTCTGAGTCAAAAGAAAACACGAAACGTGCAAAGTGAACAGAAAATTGACTTTATCAGGAAAACCATCCTGGGGTTTTGGCAGGGGTGGAGGCGGAGAGGATTCGGGAGTCTGGGAAGAGTGAGGCCGCAGCTGTTTTCAAGGCTGTTGGATAAACGCTTAAACATGTGGAGAATATTCTGAAACCGTTTCATTTATATTCCAGGGAGAATTTGTGACTATTGAAATATAGTGAAAATTAATCAGGGCAATGTGGGAAACAGGTCATTTTTCCTACGTTCCCTTTACGTTTCAACACGTAGCGTATTTATGCTATCGTAATTACTACGCACTCCCCTCGGCCGTAGGTACTTTAATCGTAAATACACTAGCGGACGTAGCGCTGGATCTGGCCCATTGGGCCTGATCCAGAGCTACGAAATTGGCCGATTTCGAGCGAGCGTACGACCGTTTTTTGCGTATTTTCGTACGAAAATTCGCACTGCGCATGCTCAGTATGACAGCTTCCGGTCGGCTGGACGACATGATCTTATAGCGGTCGTATTGTGAGCGAAATGTTCACTCGAGGGGTGTGCGTTCAGTACGACGGTCGCCTGGGCGCTCGTTTTACTACACGGAGGCGGGGATAGCCATTTAAATTGTACAGTATGGGCGTGCTAAGCCCGTACGCTTTGCGTAATATGTGCGAAAATCCGTACGGCCGACGGTAGTACCTAGTGTAGGGTATAGCCGCCGTAAGCAGGTACTTTACAATGGGAGTGTTAGGGGCGTGTATGTTTATACGCACGGGCGAACGTACGCATTCGCCCGTCGGACGGCACCGTCGTAGCTCTGGATCAGGCCCATTGTCACTAGATGCTCTGTTGGCAAATCGCTTCACTTGTTTTCCCTACTTTTATGGGGCATTAAACACGTGTTGTATCGAAGCCGTGATCTCAAGGTGACCCCCAGTTGGGTCGCTCCTCTGCCTACGTTGCCATTGGTCATGCCCAGTCCAATCATCTACGAGCCATCTGCATGGAGGAGCCAGGACGGTTTTCACACCTGCCTAACGAAACGCACGTGAGATTAAAAAAAAAAGTGTCTTAAATAGTTTCGCCTTCGGAGCTGGAAAAGTGTTTTTTTATTCTTTAGAAAATGAAGCGATGTTTTTCCTGGAACTGGTCTGCGGAGAGGAATGTAAATCTGATTAAAAATCAAGTGGCTCAATATAAAAATGTCTCGTTATATACAGTCACGTTTTCACTGGAAGCAGATGGAGGCGTTTGCCTGAAGTCACAGGCCAGGTTACTCTGCCAAAGCACTTACAAGGAAGTAAACATTGCCTGGAGGGTGAGGACACCTTACCCAGGAGGGAAACCCAGCCAAGATGAAACTACAGACAGAGGATTATGTCACTGTATGGGGCTCTCTAGTGGCTATGAAACTACAAGACCCAGCATGCTCTGCCAGCCAGGTAGCAGCTATGTCTTTGCAGTCAGAGCATGCTGGGATTTGTAGTTTCACAGCACCTGGAGAGAAATGGGTAACAGACCCTTCAACATGACTCATTGTACCAGGTGCACAATACTCCGCTCCTGGGCTTCTAACTGTCACTCACCTGGTTTTAATTAATTACCCGATGTTTGCAGAACATCTTTCTCTTCAACACACATGTGATTACCATAATAACTGATTGTTAGAAACTCAGGAACAGAGAATTTTGCACCTGGTGGAATGGGTCATGTTGGAGGATCTGGGGCAAGACCAGTCTGTAATAGTATTTTACGAACTGTAACTCAGATCCCTTCCATTAGGTACACCATACTCCGCTCCCGAGCTTCCAACTGTCACTCACCTGGATTTAATGAATTAACTGATGCTTCTCTTCAATACAGCTGGTTACCATAGTAACTGATTGTTGGAAGCTCGGGAACAGAGTATTTTGTACCTAGTATAATGAGTCATTTAGGATTGTCTGGTAACCCATAGCAACAAAGTGGGCCTTCTTTGATTTGGGCTTGCACACATGGATGCTTTGCTTGTATCTATTGGACATCGGGTCTCTCTTACTCAAGCAAGGCCAATGCGAATCATTTTAACTGCAGGAAGGTTTATAAAGATTACTGTCTGCCCCTATGGGGATGTCCTGTAAATATGGGGGGTCTGGGGGTGTTATCAGGGAGAAGGTTGATAACAATGGGGTAGATCCAGAACTACGTGTGCCGTACGTTTATTCGCGGAGCGTATTTTCGTGCGCATAAATTTGTTACACTCCCCTCGGCACACCCCTTGCACGGACGTAATTTGTCAAGATACGCTTCCCAAACCCTACCTTAACTTTTTCCAACGTAACCGCAGTGATCCGCACACGTACGTATGGGCTGAACGAATTTACACAGCTAAGCACGCCAATACTGTACACTTTAAATACCACCCGCCTACTTCACGTATTTCACACGTAATTCGGAGTAATGTAAAATTGACACGCCCACGCGTAAGTGTTTACGGGACACATACGTGAATGGCCCATACGTTCACAATTACGCTACGTGAATGTGCGTATTTTCTATGGTGCGCATGCGCAGTGCGTACAAAACAGCGATTTTACGTTTCTGCCACGCGTAAATTCGCTCCGAGGCGTAGTTCTGGATCAGGCCCAATTTGATTAAATCTCAAAAACGTGTCATATTGTGGGGACTGAGGGGAAGTTTTGATGTGTAACGATCAGCGGCCAGATTCGCGCTGAGTTGCGTGCGTCATTTTAGGTACATTTTAACTGTGCACGCTTAGTAACTCTATTTAAGTTGTTTACGTATACGCTCGTAAGTGCTTTAAGCCCGGACATGTGAATCGCAGTTGGGGACATACGTACGGATGAGCGGCGTAGAAATACGTACTTGAAAATTGACATGAAAGTGGGTGGGGGGGGGCATTTAAATGAGCGCCTGAGGGCGTGGCTATAAAGAATCGCACGCACGGAAGACATATGCACAGTTAAGTAGTAAGTACACATGTAAAGATCAGAGTGGTCTATGGAGGTGTAGGTCTATGATGGCATAGCCGGGAGAGGGGCGTGTCGTGGGTTTTGGAGGGTGGTGGCAAGGAACGTGCGTGCGTATAAATAGCGTAATGTAGTGCACACGCATCTCTGAATACGGCCACAGGTCCTTATGTTTATTACACATCAAAACTGTGAGCACTGGAGAAACCTGAGGACACGTTGTTCTCATCACATTTATATTGTCACATTATTAGAGCTTCACTTTTTTTTTCTTTGTCTATTTTTTCCACATTCTTTCTTTTTTTATTTTTTCACCTCAGCGTCCGTGGTATATTTGTGGGAAGTTGTATTAGAAGACTGCTATTTTCCAGCAATTAGTGTACACCATTTATTAAAATGTGATAAAATCTGTTCATTTCTCTTTTCTATGTGAGTGATGCTGTGCGTCAGGCCTGGAAAACCTGTGGCTTGTCAGGTGTTGTGAAGCTACGATTCCCAGCAGCGGCGTAACGACTGTGGGAGCAGGGGCCCGGACTGTTACAGGGCCCGGAGGAAAGGGGGCCTGGGGCAGCTCCTACCCTGCACATCGTACAATTTTACTTCACAGATTTTATCTCATATCCCACAGCATGTTCAGCTACTGTATTAGACAGGAATATCCCTGTCATTGCACTCAATGGAATCTGCCCCTATGTGCACTGTCAGACTTAAGTAAAACGCGTTGGTGCTTCAACAAGGTGGGAGCAGAGATCCTTACTTCACCTGGGTATTCATTAACATTTATTGCTTTTTCGTATTCAGTACGGAGCCTTCTTTCCACCCTGGGGTTTTTTTGTTTCTATTTGATATATTTTGTATGTTTTTACCCTTTTATGGAGCTCAGTAAATGGTAATTATTCTTCGGAGTCCGGCTGAGCTATATGCGTTACGATTATTTATTTTTGATTGAGGTCAATTTGGAAGAAAAACAACACTTTACTTATATATACTCGAAAATATATTCAAAGAACATCGCTGTATTGAAGGTGTCAAATCACCATTTTACTCCCCGGCAATGAGTCGGTTCAGAGCACTATGGTCCATCTGTGTATTCTTCGGCGTAAACTCTTCATATATATAGGAATCTTGGCCCTCATTCACACTAATATTGTTCCTAAATATACGCAGGCCGTGTGTGTCTTTGTGTCTTTTTGCAATCCATGTAAGAGCGCGCCAGTTGTTATGCATAAGAACTTATTACTCACTGAGTTGACCTAAGAACCTAATGACGTCTGTCAGAAGGGGCGAGTCAGAGAGAGCGAGGTTAAGAAAAGTGGGCGGAGGGAGACAATGTGGGTGGGGTTAGGCAATTCCGTTCTTACTTCCGCAAACTCCGCATAACAATACGCAAGGCAAGTTAAGGTAGCCCTATGGTGGCGGAATCATGGTAGCGCACTTGCTCTTAGGTACGTACTTTTGCGAATCCGTGCGTACTTATTTCGTTCCGTATGCACAGACCCGGTTTCACGTGGAGTTGTGTGCGTATTTTTAGATACAGTATAAATGCGCATGCGTAGTAACTTTTTTTACGTAAGTTACATTGAATATACGCACCTCAGTGCTTCAGCCACGGACATGTGAATCGCACTTGGGGACATACGTACGGAGGGGCGGCGTAGAAATACGTACTTGAAGATTTACATGAAAGTGGGTGGAGGAGGCATTTAAATGAAGGCTTCAGGGCGCAGTTATACCGAATCGCACTCACAGAAGACATATACACACGTAAGTACACACTTACTGATCAGAGTGGTCTATGGAGGTATAAGTCTACGATTGCACGGCCGGGAGAGGGGAGTGTCATGGACTATTGTGGTCTTCATGGACATTATCTTGACCTGCTTCTAGTGGCTGCTGTTGGACAATTAATTCATTATCTGCCACCTTTCCAAGAGTAGAGGACTTTCTTTCCCAGAGTAGATTGCTGGTCATTAGTTGTCATTATCCTTGCTTTCTTATACATGTGCTCCTGATCTCCAGCTCCTTCATCTAAGTGTTTATGTTCCCATTGTGTACTGGTATCTGGTATTACCTTTGTTTGCCTGTATTTCTATTTCTCTATGTTTCATATATTCATTTTGCTTTGTGTTTTGATTTGCACCATTATTATCCCTGTGTACAGTATCTCCTGTATGTCCTTCCTTATATATTTGCATTTACCAGTTTCCTCTGTTAGCCATGCACTGCAAATTGTATTGTGCCTATTCTGTTTATATCTGGATTGTCTGTATTATAGCCTTTTGTGCATCCTATTTAGTTGGATGGAAGTAAAACATGAATGGAAGGCAGAAGCGCTAAAATGACACAAGCAGCCGTAGTAACAGAGCTTCAGCAGAATGCAAAAGGTTCTGACAACAATTGGTGCGGAAGAAGATCAAATGCTTGTTTACAGAAAACCCCTGGGTGGGAATAAAGTGAAAGCAAATAATTGTGTGACAGCTCCAAAAAAGGGATTAGAATTTAAGGGTTGTAATGACAGTTACAATGAACTGATAATCACCCACAGCGGATAGACAATTGCATGTGATGTCTGAATGATGATGAGTCCTGATGAATGAAATGTCCACAAAGTATGTATGCACACAGACCTAGCACCAGAGTAGCGGTCCGTATTAATAGATGCAAAATAACTGTAGCGACGGTATCCTCAATGTATCCGCTTAGAAAACATATGTATGGTGTCACTCACAGTTTTCATGAAAGTTCCAGAAGTGGTTTCAGTAGTTGGGATGAGATGAAAGGTGCAGAGAAGGCTTCAATAGCGCCATATCTCTGTGGTAGCAGCGACCGCAGCCACGTGTCTCTCCTCTGTGTGTCTCATGGGGCAATAGTTTGTTACAGCCTCACTCCCGTTCTCAGCTTCAAGTGGCAGATTGAAAGGATCAGTGTCCGATTCCCGCCATGGAGTGCCAACCAGGGGAGAAAAATAGAATGGCCACAAGATAGTGTGATAACGTTAACACATAGCACATAGCACATTTATTGAAATACAAATAGAATACTCACAAAAAACATGTGACACTATGCAAGGTATATGTCAATAAAAGCTTTTGATGATGACAGATCTTCTGCTGTTCTTTATGCAGGTTCACGTGTGATAATGGTGACACTGGCAACTTCACAAATGGGTATAATGATGTTACATAAGCACAAAACCAACGCGTTTCGGATGTGCATGCGTCCTTTCTCAAGGCTAGTAATAGTGTAAGTGCTATGTAAGAAATATATAGCCTCCCTCTTAGAAAGACCAAGGTTCTCATTGGTTGAAAAAGATTTTGGGAGGAGTATAATACAATAATCAAAAGGCCAATAACATTGTGCAAATAAGTGAATGAATAAATAAATAAATAAATAAATAAATAGATAAAACATCAATCAGTAATTAAGAACAACAATATTAATGATAAGAACAGACATGAAAAATAATCATTAAAATACACATATATATATAAACACTTCTCTAAAATGACTTAGAACTGAACCAGATGATGGGCAAAAAACACTAAAAGAAATGCACACTGTTGTAAAACTATAAAATCCATTTGATCTCAAAATCCATATTGAGACCTCCTGGATGTAAAGTGCCCATATTATATATCCATTTTTTGGCTAGTGTATCCGGGATATCGTTATATCGCCATTTGGGTTTAACCCTTTCTATGCCCATAACTTTGCAAATGGATGGTGGTGAGCATTGATGGTGAGATTTAAAATGGGATGATAAGTTATGGTTCATAAAACCTTTTTTGATATTATTTAAATGTTCCGCCCATCTGATTTTCAAGGGACGACTGGTTCTGCCTACTTATTGATACCCGTACTGACATGTATGTCATGTAATAAATTGTTGAATGGTAAAGCTCTTCTGATTCTGGGTGGATTGGAAACAGAATATTTTGGATGCCTATGATGTATGAGTGGGGCACATGGCACACAACCCGCATCTATGAAAACCCTTGGTGTGAATTTTAGGCTTTCCATTGATGGTAGAATGGGCACTTTGGGCGTGATCCAGACATACGCCGATGCGCTGTGCTTACTAAAGCACTGCTTATCGGCGTTCACTTTCACCGACACTCCCAATGTGTGGGCGTATGGCCCCTTCCTTATGCTGGCTGAAGGCTACCCTAACTTCAGCCGGTGTAAGGAAGGGGCTGTCACAAATCGCGGCAGGTGCCGCACTTACCCCATCCGTCGGCTGGCTGCAGTGCGGGGCTCCGGTGCTGTTCGGGCCCGGAGTCTGTCACTATTACAGTGACAGACTCCGCTGCTTGCTCAACGCTGCTGCTGACCTGGTCCGGCGTCCCGCGTGTGTTCTGGCGCCAAATTGCAGCGGGATCCTCGTCCGATGGGCGCCGCCATATTGGATGACGTCACCACCAATGGGAAGCTGCCTCTTCGGTCCTCCAGCCAATCAGTGCACAGGGCGCACTATTTAAACCCTGTGCACTGTNACGGCATTTCTGCCATTCTGCGCATGCACCGGGCAGATGTTGCCCGGCGTAATCCATGGCTCTGGGTGCCATGTATCTGGCGTCCATAATTACAGCGTAGTTAGGGACGAAGGGGCGGGTAGCTCCGTAACTACACTGTAGTAATTAGGAAGGGAGGGCTGGGTTTGACAGATTACGCTCCTGTGTGAGCGTAGTTACACACAGTTTACGCCGGCTGAAGTTAGGGTAGTCTTCAGCCGGCATAACTGTGTGTAACTACACTCACACAGAGGGAGTGACAGGGGGAGTGCACCAGAGCTAGCTCTCGATCATGCTCAAAGACTCCCTACTTTGCAGCCTAACCCTAAGACTCCCCTCCTTGCAGCCCAACCCTAAGACTCCCCTCCCTGCAGCCTAACCCTAAGTCTCCTTTCCCCATAGCCTGACCCTAAGACTCACCTCCCCACAGCCTAACCCTAAGTCTCCCTTTGTACCCTCACCTCTGGTCCGGTGCAGCGAGTCTGTGGCGGGCGTGTAGCAGGTGTTCTGTCGGGTGCCACGCCAGGTTTCGATTGAATGGGTAAGTATGCCATTTTAATTAGGGATATTTAAAAAATATAGACAGTCGAAAATTAGTTTTTGGATGCCCGTATTTTTTTAATTTAATTTTTATTGCGGACGCGTCCCCTCCTGCTCCCATGGTAGTAGTTACACCATTATATCAGAGTGTTTGGCATAAAATAGTTTTCCTTACAGTAACTGGCTTGAGTGGTGTAAGAATAACATCAGATGACGGAGTTATTTATCTAGACTTGAACCTGACAATGGTTGGCAGACCCATTAGAAGACACTGATAACATAATTATTATCTTTACTCTATATTTATAGTTGGTGTTTGCGATACAAGTAAACATCCTTGAACTTATCAGTTTTGTCTCGGAGCTCTCCCCATGGAAAACGTAAAGAATTTTCCTGTCCTGATAAAACGCGCTGGTAACCTTGGCTCCGGGGTCAGAGGGTATGTGCACCATTTATCCGACTGTTTCTTTCACAGAGAGTGCCCTAAAAATAAGATATTTAATCTGTCTCCAATTCCAGACACAGAGTTATGTATAATCCTCTCTGAAAGATCAGGCAGAATATCAGACGGTATAGAACAGATCTGAGGGCATTTTATATAAATCCTTTGTCTATTGCTAATAAAGAGCTAAGATTTTGAAGGGTGCTCGTTCCTTGTGTTCTCCTTCTGCTATTGGACTTTCCACCGGTTTTGGTTGCCCGTCCTATCCATTCTTGTGCTCTCTTCTACCGGAGACAAAAGCTACAACAGAATGTAGCTGCCAGCCGGTCCGAAAGGCTGATTATTGGCACTGATACTGCTGCTAGTGGAATCACAGCTGTTACCAGTGCCAAAATAATATAAATATCATATATTGTTCCTAATAGTTCCTGGAGCCGTCTCGCTATAACATTGCCCTCCATTCTTTACTGTCGGAGAGTGGTTTGTCGCAAATGAGCCGTTCTGAATGGTAAACCACACAGAGCTTCTGCTGGCCTTGATCTAGACTTCTGAATATATGGAACTAGAATCCAGACCTCCACTGACGTAGCGGCGGCAACGTTACGATGCCAGTCCGTCATAAAACCCTAAGTCCCGTACAAGTGACCTCCACGAGTAGAATCCTAGCTTAAAATTTCACCGCTGTCCCCACGGAAAATGCCCTTACTGTGTACTCTGTATACCTGCCCCCTCCCACCAAGCATATTTCATGTATGCTTACATACTCGTCTCTCCCTGCCGCCAGAAAGCATTCCGTTACAGAACACAAGATCTGACGGATTCGGTTCCGTAATGGAAATGTGTAGTGGGAGCATTCTGGCCGGTGTCTCGATAGGGCAGCTCAACGCCTAAGGATCCTGATCATTATTATCGCTATCTGATCCAGAGTTTCAGCGACAAAATAAGTGTAGATGCGAGCTAAACCACGTTCAATGTGAGACATGCAAACGAGTTCATGTTTTATTTGCATGCAGGCAAAATACTTTGTTTTTGCACATAGAACATTACCGTGCAATACATTTTAATATTAATGCAATCCTTTTTATTTGGGTCATGCCTCAGCTGCACCACACACACACAAACACACACACACGTACACACATATACACATACACACACACACACACATACACACACATACACACATACACTTACATACACAGATGTACATAGTAGTGTGTTACTTCACGCGTTTCACATTCACCTTCTTTTAACTGCAAGATACTGAGAATCGGGCCAGCTGATTTTTAAGCGGTTACATACATTATACAATTATCAGGTTGATCAGGTGATAATCGGGATAATATATAATGTGTATGCTGGACCACTTTGTTGGAACGTTGAAAAAACTGCCTGGCTTTAGACCAATATTGGCCGGCTCACAAACAGTGCGATTGACACTGAGCCAATTCTATAAGTATGACCCAGCGGAATCAGGAGATCTGCCCGAGGACTGGTCAGTGTGTTTGATGGCTTATGACAAAACATTCCTGTAGTCGATTTCATCATCGTGCTAGTGTGAAGCCAACATTAATCAACACTGGGACTTCTTAATGGAGGACACAAAGAGATGGGCGTTTACACTGAGTGTGGGTCAGCGGTAAGAACTGGTTTCTACCAACCATTTCTGTCTCTGAAATCAATTGCTCCTGCGCCACTGAAGACAAGGAATCAAATATCCTCAGCATGAATCCGCAGCTAATT
>WWET01002081.1:15641-30732 GCA_011038615.1 Limnodynastes dumerilii
TAATGCTACAATAATCATCGCTCACAAATGGTTTGAGGAACATCACAAAGAGTTCCAGGTGTTGCCTGAGCTCCAAATCCTCCAGATCTCAGTCCAATGAATGGAGCATCTGAGGAGATCCCATGGAGGACCCACCGCAGGCTCCAGGATCTGCTTCTGATGTCCTGGGGCCACATACCAGGGGTCGTGGAGTCCCTGTCTGAACAGGTGACAGTTTGGTGGTAACAGAGAGACATGCATACAATTAGTGGTTTGGGTGATCGGTATATGTAATATATAGTGTTTTATGTTTAACTTCCAGTTAATTTGAATTCTTGACCAATATCTAATAGTTACCAGGAATTGTTACATTTCCTTAAATGTATTTAATTAGTTAAAATATAAAATGACCGTTATAGCTCTATAAATGTAACGTTATCTGTGGAGTTTTATAATGAATCCCAGTTGCCCGTTAATGATAAAACTAAAGATGAGATTCATTCTATTTGTTACAAAACAAAATGATTGCATCTGTTTTAATGAATCCCGAGTGTGTGAAATAATAATAATGAGTTTATATCCTAGGTCTATGCACAGAACATGACGTAATGCAGTGTAAATCTCTACATGGCTCTGATAAGGTTATGAGGTGGCTGAAGCATAGGAGGCACTGAGTAGATTAGAGGTGTCCTTATAAAAGAGGCCGATAACATACGATGGCTTTCTGGGAGATAGGATTATTACATAGATAGGCATCTGGAAACATGGACACTTTTTGTGGTGTTCATATTTTTCGGATTCCAAAATCTAAACTTTTAAAATGTTGTTCTTTAAAACACGCGTTTCGCACCTTTGAGTCATCCTATAAGAAGTGAGTGAGCTTCTGGGTGTGATAAAAACGTGAGAAAGGATAAAAACGTCTTATTTTACATTAATAACAAGGAAACGTATCTTAGGAGGAAGCGCGATCGTGACGTGATGAGAACGTGGAGTGAAGGAGATAAAATGAGATGGACCTTTAGGAAGCGCAGAGCGAATGATCTCCTCTCTGTTATATTCGCTCCACGCTCTCGTTCCTGGCGCACTTCATTGGTCCATTTACTAATTAATGGTACTAGAGGATAAGGTGATGTCCCAGGAGATACAAGGACAGATAGGGTCAGAGTAGAAATGTGTAGAGCAGGAGCTGGGCGAGGATCGACGTGAACGTTACATAAAAATTGTACAACGCTACGTAACATGATGGCAATAAATATAAACCTGTTATCAGGCAGAGAGCGAGAAGAGCTCAAATCAGCACCGACTCCATCTGTGCATATACTCTAACCAACAGAGGAACGGTGAATATATGACACAAAGCTATGTAACAGGGTAGACACACCGGGAGGGGTACACACAATGTAGGATGATCTAGGTAGACCGTCCACCTCAAATCATTCTAAATCAAGCACCTAGGGTGCAGAACCCCAAAAGCTCAATATATCATTAATGGCGTAACATTATACACTGCTGAGGAGGAAAGGGGTCTAGGAGTCACTGTGTGATATAAAGGTAGACAGTCCAAGAGTAACCTACAGTGGGGTAACAGGTTATTTCCCTAAAAGAGAAAGGGCCCTAATAATGCAGCACCTTCATCCAAATATAATGTGCAACACCGGTGCAATGCCACTCACCAGATACAGGAGCAAACAGGTCACAGTATCGCATATAACGAATACATGGATATAGGAAGAGGTGTAATAGAACATGAGGACATGTGTATATACTGGAGGGTGACAGGTACAGGAGGGGCGTTATATAAAGGAAGAGACATGTAAGAATGTGAGGACTTGCGCCTAGGGCGCCGCGGGTCTCAGATCGGACAGCGCAAATAGCCTCTTACCTGGATGAAAACTATAGCCTGGGGTCGGGCCTCTGTAAGAGGGAAGTGAGAGCGGGCACCTGGTTGCCATGGTAACATTAAACACAGCCCCGGTGATGGTAAAACTCTCTGAAGGCTGGCAGCCGCCTCTGACAGCCAGTAACAGGCACAGAACCAGTCCTCCTAATGGCCTGGAGATCGATAGATAGATCGATAGATAGATCGATCGATAGATAGATAGATAGATAGATAGATAGATAGATAGATAGATATAATATTATATATATAGGGCTCCTGCTAATGTTTCACCTAGAGCCTCCTCTGGAGTAATCTCCCATCTGAGGGGTAGAGGTAACACAGCAGCACAGTGTAGACACGCTGGGGATAAATAGAAGGAGATCCTGAACTGTATACTAATATGGGGGTAGAACTGTTCTAGGGTCTGGGTCTAGGGTCTGGGTCTAGGTCCTGGGTCTGGGTGGACTGGATGGGCCACGTGGCACCCTCCGTGTTGGTGACAGTAACGATGCTCTTTATGCTGCTTAGTGTTACATCTCCTGGAATGACTGTGACGATACACTGGATGTGCTGCTCACACAGACTGCAGAATGTCACACAGGATAGATTGCATGCTACGAGATGTTATAGAAGAGGTTACAGGTCGCCCCCTGCTGTTTGTACGGGTCATTTCTTTATGCTATTAGCGTCACTATATATTTATATGTACACACACACACACAAGGAATGGTAGGGTCCGCTATTTGTCTTCAGTTTCGGAATGTAAGATATATTTATATGTAATGTTTTGGAATGTAAGTATCTCGTCTGACCACTGACCGCCGTCCAGCGTCTGACACATAAACATTGATTGGTGAATGGTAAACTCTCCAATGTTCACATATATATTGTATAAGATTAGGGTGTAAAAGCATCTAATCTGACCACTATCCAGCGACTGGCACCGTGTATGACACAGCCGAAATAGCTCAGTTGGGAGAGCGTTAGACTGAAGATCTGAAGGTCCCTGGTTCGATCCCGGGTTTCGGCAGATGTTTTTATACTGCTTAGAAATCATAAATAATATGGTTTCATATTGCATAGATCATTGAAATACATGGTAAATATTAAAATAATATGGGCAATTCCTAGGGTCCAATAAAATACAACATACAACCCGGCTGGTCCATTTGTATGATACAGTATATGTAGCACTTTCCCTTATGTATCAATCCCCAATGTCCTATAGAGTGTAAGTCTATGAGCTGGGCCCTCTTACCCCCTGGGGTCAGTACTTACCTGCTCGACCCCACTGGATCACTTCACCGCATCTCAACTGTGACAATGGACCAACAAATCGAGGGGAAAGCCAGCACAATCGTTCCACACTCAGCGAGGACACCTGCTGGACACTTCCAGAATTAACGCGACATGGGCAGGTGAGTATTATACTAAATGTTCATTTTAATGTTAGTGTTGAGTGCATGAATGTCACAAAAATGACTTTGTACCGTGTGACCTCACCCAACAGAAACACAGAGTAATATTACCTTAAAAATTTCTGTCAGAAGTGGGATTCGAACCCACGCCTCCAGAGGAGACTGCGACCTGAACGCAGCGCCTTAGACCGCTCGGCCATCCTGACAAGTTACAATGTCCATCATTAAACTCTTTCCAGACCATTATACGAGACGTAAGTGACAAAAACGAGTCACAAGCTGCAAAAGCGAACACGGAAGAAATGTATTTTCTCTCGTGGCAATTTTTTATACTGCTTAGAAATCATATATAAGACTGAATATAACCAAAGCCACGAGACATCTGTGTCCCTCTGCTCCCTGCCACGGATTGCAGGATCCCTCTGGACACGTTTCCTGAGTCCTAACCACAAGTAACAATAATGTCTCACATAATATAACCCCCAAACCATCAGATGGTCTCTAGCTTACCATCACCGCCAACCTTCCTGTCACAGACTATGGGTTCTGGGGGTTCAGAGGAAGCGTGGGCTTTTGTACCTATGCTCATTAGATGGAGAGTGTATGTACCACAGAGAGAGTCCACGGAACAAGAAATAAAGGCAACTGGGTTTATTGAACACACTTGCAAGACAGTGTAAATGCTGACAGCACAGTTGCTCAGTATACAGCACAGAAGAAGATGAACTTGAACAGCTGAATAGCACGACATGGTAGCACAGTAGTAAGCAATATAAAGATGCACCTGCAGGAGTTAAATAAAACAGAAACACTGCGGTGGCACTGAGAGCAGCGGCGTTGCACAGGACACTGTGGTGGCACTGAGAGCAGCGGTGTTGCACAGGACACTGCGGTGGCACTGAGAGCAGCGGCGTTGCACAGGACACTGTGGTGGCACTGAGAGCAGCGGCGTTGCACAGGGACACTGGAAAACACAAAGAGTTCCCTAGGAATCACTGGGACCCATCACATAATGCACTCATTGCACGGGCACAGGTAGGCCTGTGCCAGAGGTTTAAATAGACAGAGCTAAGCCTTTATTGGTAGCTATGAGCACATGACAAGATTGAGGCAACTGATTGGAGATTCAGCAATCAGCTGACACATACCATCATGGCTGCGCCCATGAACAAGGAAAAGCTGGAACTCTGGATCAGCCACAATACAGGAAACACTGTGGATTGCAGGACTTAACTGGGTCGTGGTGGAGGAATACGTCCAGCATGGCTCCAAAAGGACAGAAGACGGCAACCACTGGACTGTAATACTCGCTTTTGTGATGCTTCCCTGGCAGTGACTCCACATCCTGACTGCCCTTACTGTAAAGAACCCTTCCCTGGCAGTGACTCCACATCCTGACTGCCCTTACTGTGAAGAACCCTTCCCTGGCAGTGACTCCACATCCTGACTGCCCTTACTGTGAAGAACCCTTCCCTGGCAGTGACTTGACTCCACAACTGCCCTTACTGTAAAGAACCCTTCCCTGGCAGTGACTCCACACCCTGACTGTCCTTACTGTAAAGAGCCCTTTCCTTTGCTGGTTGTGAAACTTCTTTTCCTCTAACTTAACTGGGGTGGAGGAATACGTCCAGCATGGCTCCAAAAGGACAGAAGACGGCAACCACTGGACCGTAATACTCGCTTTTGTGATGCTTCCCTGGCAGTGACTCCACACCCTGACTGCTCTTACTGTAAAGAACCCTACCCTGGCAGTGACTCCACATCCTGACTGCCCTTACTGTGAAGAACCCTTCCCTGGCAGTGACTCCACATCCTGACTGCCCTTACTGTGAAGAACCCTTCCCTGGCAGTGACTCCACATCCTGACTGCCCTTACTGTGAAGAACCCTTCCCTGGCAGTGACTCCACATCCTGACTGCCCTTACTGTGAAGAACCCTTCCCTGGCAGTGACTCCACATCCTGACTGCCCTTACTGTGAAGAACCCTTCCCTGGCAGTGACTCCACATCCTGACTGCCCTTACTGTGAAGAACCCTTCCCTGGCAGTGACTCCACATCCTGACTGCCCTTACTGTGAAGAACCCTTCCCTGGCAGTGACTCCACATCCTGACTGCCCTTACTGTGAAGAACCCTTCCCTGGCAGTGACTCCACATCCTGACTGCCCTTACTGTGAAGAACCCTTCCCTGGCAGTGACTCCACATCCTGACTGCCCTTACTGTGAAGAACCCTTCCCTGGCAGTGACTCCACATCCTGACTGCCCTTACTGTGAAGAACCCTTCCCTGGCAGTGACTCCACATCCTGACTGCCCTTACTGTGAAGAACCCTTCCCTGGCAGTGACTCCACATCCTGACTGCCCTTACTGTGAAGAACCCTTCCCTGGCAGTGACTCCACATCCTGACTGCCCTTACTGTGAAGAACCCTTCCCTGGCAGTGACTCCACATCCTGACTGCCCTTACTGTGAAGAACCCTTCCCTGGCAGTGACTCCACATCCTGACTGCCCTTACTGTGAAGAACCCTTCCCTGGCAGTGACTCCACATCCTGACTGCCCTTACTGTGAAGAACCCTTCCCTGGCAGTGACTCCACATCCTGACTGCCCTTACTGTGAAGAACCCTTCCCTGGCAGTGACTCCACATCCTGACTGCCCTTACTGTGAAGAACCCTTCCCTGGCAGTGACTCCACATCCTGACTGCCCTTACTGTGAAGAACCCTTCCCTGGCAGTGACTCCACATCCTGACTGCCCTTACTGTGAAGAACCCTTCCCTGGCAGTGACTCCACATCCTGACTGCCCTTACTGTGAAGAACCCTTCCCTGGCAGTGACTCCACATCCTGACTGCCCTTACTGTGAAGAACCCTTCCCTGGCAGTGACTCCACATCCTGACTGCCCTTACTGTGAAGAACCCTTCCCTGGCAGTGACTCCACATCCTGACTGCCCTTACTGTGAAGAACCCTTCCCTGGCAGTGACTCCACATCCTGACTGCCCTTACTGTGAAGAACCCTTCCCTGGCAGTGACTCCACATCCTGACTGCCCTTACTGTGAAGAACCCTTCCCTGGCAGTGACTCCACATCCTGACTGCCCTTACTGTGAAGAACCCTTCCCTGGCAGTGACTCCACATCCTGACTGCCCTTACTGTGAAGAACCCTTCCCTGGCAGTGACTCCACATCCTGACTGCCCTTACTGTGAAGAACCCTTCCCTGGCAGTGACTCCACATCCTGACTGCCCTTACTGTGAAGAACCCTTCCCTGGCAGTGACTCCACATCCTGACTGCCCTTACTGTGAAGAACCCTTCCCTGGCAGTGACTCCACATCCTGACTGCCCTTACTGTGAAGAACCCTTCCCTGGCAGTGACTCCACATCCTGACTGCCCTTACTGTGAAGAACCCTTCCCTGGCAGTGACTCCACATCCTGACTGCCCTTACTGTGAAGAACCCTTCCCTGGCAGTGACTCCACATCCTGACTGCCCTTACTGTGAAGAACCCTTCCCTGGCAGTGACTCCACATCCTGACTGCCCTTACTGTGAAGAACCCTTCCCTGGCAGTGACTCCACATCCTGACTGCCCTTACTGTGAAGAACCCTTCCCTGGCAGTGACTCCACATCCTGACTGCCCTTACTGTGAAGAACCCTTCCCTGGCAGTGACTCCACATCCTGACTGCCCTTACTGTGAAGAACCCTTCCCTGGCAGTGACTCCACATCCTGACTGCCCTTACTGTGAAGAACCCTTCCCTGGCAGTGACTCCACATCCTGACTGCCCTTACTGTGAAGAACCCTTCCCTGGCAGTGACTCCACATCCTGACTGCCCTTACTGTGAAGAACCCTTCCCTGGCAGTGACTCCACATCCTGACTGCCCTTACTGTGAAGAACCCTTCCCTGGCAGTGACTCCACATCCTGACTGCCCTTACTGTGAAGAACCCTTCCCTGGCAGTGACTCCACATCCTGACTGCCCTTACTGTGAAGAACCCTTCCCTGGCAGTGACTCCACATCCTGACTGCCCTTACTGTGAAGAACCCTTCCCTGGCAGTGACTCCACATCCTGACTGCCCTTACTGTGAAGAACCCTTCCCTGGCAGTGACTCCACATCCTGACTGCCCTTACTGTGAAGAACCCTTCCCTGGCAGTGACTCCACATCCTGACTGCCCTTACTGTGAAGAACCCTTCCCTGGCAGTGACTCCACATCCTGACTGCCCTTACTGTGAAGAACCCTTCCCTGGCAGTGACTCCACATCCTGACTGCCCTTACTGTGAAGAACCCTTCCCTGGCAGTGACTCCACATCCTGACTGCCCTTACTGTGAAGAACCCTTCCCTGGCAGTGACTCCACATCCTGACTGCCCTTACTGTGAAGAACCCTTCCCTGGCAGTGACTCCACATCCTGACTGCCCTTACTGTGAAGAACCCTTCCCTGGCAGTGACTCCACATCCTGACTGCCCTTACTGTGAAGAACCCTTCCCTGGCAGTGACTCCACATCCTGACTGCCCTTACTGTGAAGAACCCTTCCCTGGCAGTGACTCCACATCCTGACTGCCCTTACTGTGAAGAACCCTTCCCTGGCAGTGACTCCACATCCTGACTGCCCTTACTGTGAAGAACCCTTCCCTGGCAGTGACTCCACATCCTGACTGCCCTTACTGTGAAGAACCCTTCCCTGGCAGTGACTCCACATCCTGACTGCCCTTACTGTGAAGAACCCTTCCCTGGCAGTGACTCCACATCCTGACTGCCCTTACTGTGAAGAACCCTTCCCTGGCAGTGACTCCACATCCTGACTGCCCTTACTGTGAAGAACCCTTCCCTGGCAGTGACTCCACATCCTGACTGCCCTTACTGTGAAGAACCCTTCCCTGGCAGTGACTCCACATCCTGACTGCCCTTACTGTGAAGAACCCTTCCCTGGCAGTGACTCCACATCCTGACTGCCCTTACTGTGAAGAACCCTTCCCTGGCAGTGACTCCACATCCTGACTGCCCTTACTGTGAAGAACCCTTCCCTGGCAGTGACTCCACATCCTGACTGCCCTTACTGTGAAGAACCCTTCCCTGGCAGTGACTCCACATCCTGACTGCCCTTACTGTGAAGAACCCTTCCCTGGCAGTGACTCCACATCCTGACTGCCCTTACTGTGAAGAACCCTTCCCTGGCAGTGACTCCACATCCTGACTGCCCTTACTGTGAAGAACCCTTCCCTGGCAGTGACTCCACATCCTGACTGCCCTTACTGTGAAGAACCCTTCCCTGGCAGTGACTCCACATCCTGACTGCCCTTACTGTGAAGAACCCTTCCCTGGCAGTGACTCCACATCCTGACTGCCCTTACTGTGAAGAACCCTTCCCTGGCAGTGACTCCACATCCTGACTGCCCTTACTGTGAAGAACCCTTCCCTGGCAGTGACTCCACATCCTGACTGCCCTTACTGTGAAGAACCCTTCCCTGGCAGTGACTCCACATCCTGACTGCCCTTACTGTGAAGAACCCTTCCCTGGCAGTGACTCCACATCCTGACTGCCCTTACTGTGAAGAACCCTTCCCTGGCAGTGACTCCACATCCTGACTGCCCTTACTGTGAAGAACCCTTCCCTGGCAGTGACTCCACATCCTGACTGCCCTTACTGTGAAGAACCCTTCCCTGGCAGTGACTCCACATCCTGACTGCCCTTACTGTGAAGAACCCTTCCCTGGCAGTGACTCCACATCCTGACTGCCCTTACTGTGAAGAACCCTTCCCTGGCAGTGACTCCACATCCTGACTGCCCTTACTGTGAAGAACCCTTCCCTGGCAGTGACTCCACATCCTGACTGCCCTTACTGTGAAGAACCCTTCCCTGGCAGTGACTCCACATCCTGACTGCCCTTACTGTGAAGAACCCTTCCCTGGCAGTGACTCCACATCCTGACTGCCCTTACTGTGAAGAACCCTTCCCTGGCAGTGACTCCACATCCTGACTGCCCTTACTGTGAAGAACCCTTCCCTGGCAGTGACTCCACATCCTGACTGCCCTTACTGTGAAGAACCCTTCCCTGGCAGTGACTCCACATCCTGACTGCCCTTACTGTGAAGAACCCTTCCCTGGCAGTGACTCCACATCCTGACTGCCCTTACTGTGAAGAACCCTTCCCTGGCAGTGACTCCACATCCTGACTGCCCTTACTGTGAAGAACCCTTCCCTGGCAGTGACTCCACATCCTGACTGCCCTTACTGTGAAGAACCCTTCCCTGGCAGTGACTCCACATCCTGACTGCCCTTACTGTGAAGAACCCTTCCCTGGCAGTGACTCCACATCCTGACTGCCCTTACTGTGAAGAACCCTTCCCTGGCAGTGACTCCACATCCTGACTGCCCTTACTGTGAAGAACCCTTCCCTGGCAGTGACTCCACATCCTGACTGCCCTTACTGTGAAGAACCCTTCCCTGGCAGTGACTCCACATCCTGACTGCCCTTACTGTGAAGAACCCTTCCCTGGCAGTGACTCCACATCCTGACTGCCCTTACTGTGAAGAACCCTTCCCTGGCAGTGACTCCACATCCTGACTGCCCTTACTGTGAAGAACCCTTCCCTGGCAGTGACTCCACATCCTGACTGCCCTTACTGTGAAGAACCCTTCCCTGGCAGTGACTCCACATCCTGACTGCCCTTACTGTGAAGAACCCTTCCCTGGCAGTGACTCCACATCCTGACTGCCCTTACTGTGAAGAACCCTTCCCTGGCAGTGACTCCACATCCTGACTGCCCTTACTGTGAAGAACCCTTCCCTGGCAGTGACTCCACATCCTGACTGCCCTTACTGTGAAGAACCCTTCCCTGGCAGTGACTCCACATCCTGACTGCCCTTACTGTGAAGAACCCTTCCCTGGCAGTGACTCCACATCCTGACTGCCCTTACTGTGAAGAACCCTTCCCTGGCAGTGACTCCACATCCTGACTGCCCTTACTGTGAAGAACCCTTCCCTGGCAGTGACTCCACATCCTGACTGCCCTTACTGTGAAGAACCCTTCCCTGGCAGTGACTCCACATCCTGACTGCCCTTACTGTGAAGAACCCTTCCCTGGCAGTGACTCCACATCCTGACTGCCCTTACTGTGAAGAACCCTTCCCTGGCAGTGACTCCACATCCTGACTGCCCTTACTGTGAAGAACCCTTCCCTGGCAGTGACTCCACATCCTGACTGCCCTTACTGTGAAGAACCCTTCCCTGGCAGTGACTCCACATCCTGACTGCCCTTACTGTGAAGAACCCTTCCCTGGCAGTGACTCCACATCCTGACTGCCCTTACTGTGAAGAACCCTTCCCTGGCAGTGACTCCACATCCTGACTGCCCTTACTGTGAAGAACCCTTCCCTGGCAGTGACTCCACATCCTGACTGCCCTTACTGTGAAGAACCCTTCCCTGGCAGTGACTCCACATCCTGACTGCCCTTACTGTGAAGAACCCTTCCCTGGCAGTGACTCCACATCCTGACTGCCCTTACTGTGAAGAACCCTTCCCTGGCAGTGACTCCACATCCTGAATAAAGGGGCAAGAGAGGATGGCTGGAGGCATACAGGGGCAAGAAAATGTGTATTGTATGGCAGTAGCTAAGACGCAGTCTGTAATGTGTGCCAGTAATTAAGATGTCATTTCTATTGCATACGTAATCTTTTTATGGTGGTCACTAGTATGTGTCTCAGTTGTACGTATATCAATGAGATACTTACTGGGTCATTATAACTGTTATATAATTTTATAATACATGCTTGTCACACTAAGCAGTCTGTGGGTGCAGCTGATGTCATAGTATATTTGCAGGGTACAGAGCTATAACTATCCTGACCCTTTAAATATGTGATGGATCCCAATCACAATATTCCCATGGTGCCCCCCATGCCCCAGTCTGACATTGCCTGTAGGACCAAATCATTTTCCATGAAAGACATGCTTGCTTTAGATATCAGTTCAGTCTGTGTGTGAATTATATGGCCTCAATAGACCCCCAGGGAGGCAGCCGTAAAACACATGATGGTGGTGCAGCCTCCTAAAGACTGAATCACCATTGAAATATTGTTTACCCTAAGGACAAGTTATTAACTCATGGGCCGCTGCTGTGGTCTTGCCCCCCAGGCTAAAGTTTGCCAGCCAGCCCCTGAATTAGTACCACATTAGTTACACCACTGACTGTTACCAATGAAAAAATACAACAATCAGACATTAACTGAAAAGCAGCATATTACTCTAAGATTAGGTATGGGAGGAATATGCATCTAAAGTGTTAATAGTTTAATTATATTGGGAATGTTGTGGTTGTAAATATTTCCACTATAGCCATATTCTACTGTAAGCAACACAGTCTCTACTGTACCAACTAAAAGAGATATTTTGTACAGTTTATATTAAAAATTCTTTACATTCTTATTTTAGAAGACAAGGAATAAGTGATAGAAATAATGAAGATATTACAGATGTTACTGCATAGCTCCTCAGTTACTGTGCCCTAAAAGCATACAGACTGAGGCATGTTAACTTTGGGCAACTATATTCAAACATACTTACATACACTCATACATACTATATAATTTTTACAGAAAATGCATACATCAATACAGGTGCCATCTTTTCATAAAATATGGAGCAAATCCAGAGTTTTTGCACAAGCGGAATGCAAAAGTCGGATCCAGAGTTGCGTGTTTCCGGCAAAACACGCAACTCTGGATAGAACGTAGTGAAGAGGGGAAGCGCAGATACCATATGCACAGAGGCTGCGGGTCATACTGCCACAGCCTCTGCCACTTTGCTATTTTGAATAGTTTTTTTTTATGTTTATCCATTTTCTTAAAACACCCCTTTAAAGTCTTTCTACATTAAATACAATAATGCCTGAGCATAGAGCGCCATTCCGCTGCTATTCTGGAATAAAGAAAAAATATATATTATATATAACATCCGAAATGTCCTTTAAACAGTTAATTAATCCAACCTTTTCAGTGTTTTAATTACATATAGGGCCATTTCCCCATTGAAAATTGCCTGATGCTATGACATACACCATCCCCTGACATAGAGCAAGATTTTCATGGAAGCACAGGTACCTTAGAAGCTACTGCACCTATTTAAATGCCCCTTTTCTCATGTCAATATTATGGAACATTCTGTTCAAGGAGCACACAGCAGACAGATGTGCAGACAAGAGCAAGGGGAGCAATGTTCCCATTTTCAGCCTGTTCTGAGCATGTACAGTGTGACATTCCGCTGCACCTAAATGTCAAATGACTTCCTCAAACTAACATTTTTCAAGGGCTATAACCTAGCAGTATGAAACTTATTCTAGTGAAGATTCAGGTCAGATTTTGTCCCCATGCACATCACATGTGCAATGCCTTAGCCAATACATGGCCTTCATTTATGGGTACAGATTACACACATTTTCACACGACCTCTTCCATGATGTACTAAATGCTCTGCTCCTGATGTCAGTTGCTATGGGGATTACCTGTGTTAAAAAGAAAAATACTTTTCAAACATCAGCTAATTCATTAAACCAGATGACTTTGACAGTTAAAAGCTTAGGAGAAGAGTATTTTGTTCCTAATGTGCATTTGGGTAGGTAGATGATTAGGATAGACATTCTACCAGTTGACAGTTGGTTGCAACCATGGGCTGGATCCAGACTTCATTAAGTGCTCGAACTTAGTTACTCCTGGGCTAAACCATGTTGATTGCAGGGGAGTCATATTTCATCTGTTGCAAACAGTATTAGAGATGAGAGGTGACATTTCCTATCTCAAGTCTAAATAACAGTGTGATAGTGAAGCTGGTCATTATCTGTGTGCAGTAAGCAATTCAAACATATATCGCTGCATGCAAAGAATACAATTAACTTGACTCCCCCTGAAATCAACATGGTTTTGCCCAGGAGTAACTAAGTTTAAGCACTTAAGTCTGGATCCAGCCCCATGTCAGTAAAATCTGATACCATTATTCACAGCATTCCTACCAAAGGAAAGGTATGGATGCCTGTTAACAACTTGTTTGAACATTAAGCTGTGCACACACTGGGACATATCCCCAGTTAATAAGGATAGGCAACTTACATACACTACGTAGTAAGTTGCCAATCAGTTTGTACTTCACCTGATGATGCGTTCCATGCGGAATTCTGTCTCTGCATGCGGGGCAGGCACACTCCCCATGCATGCGAGATACGCAATTTGGATGGGGATAACTATGGCAATCGTAAAGTAAGGGGTTGGCTAAGCCCTTACATACGATGCAGTATTCCACACACAGGGTTACGTGCAAAGTACTCAAGGTAGTGTAAAGGACTTGTAAAACCAATCCACATGTAGGAGTGCAGAGGGCAATGTACTGCTCTCCTACGTGTGGAGGTTAAGATAGCAAATTCCGTACTTTAGCCTCTGTTGAGGAGGTTAATGTAAGGAATATGCTATTAAATTTGGATCTGGATCACTATGTATTATAATTGGCTCGCAGCATAACCCTGCAAATAGCTGAGGACATTGTATATTGACCTTGAACTGCCTGTTAACCAGGGTTATCTACCCACCACCTAACCTCCATCCCAATATGATCAGCATAGTGATAGTGAAATAATTCAGGCAGATTGATCCAACAAACTGTTACTTAATACGCACTGCATTGTAATCAAATAATAATAGATTAAGCTCAATTATCAGATATTGTTGGATCATCTTTAGGCTACTGGCTTCATTTTGTGTATTAAGTCCCTGGTCAATGCTATAGATTAGTAATATAATGCAGGTTACTTGTATGGTTTGCACACAATTATTTAGAACTTTATTATGTTAAATACTTTAAACATCTTGGAATAACAGCAGTTGGTGGATTTATGTTGGAGGGGGATGTAGGGTCCAGATTAGGTTTTTTGAGAATAGGAGATACAAGGGCATGCTTGAAAGAGGAGGGGAAGATACCAGACGAGAGGGAAGGGTTGAAAAGGTGGGCTAGATGTGAGCAGGCAGTGGGAGAGAGGTGTTTGAGGTGGATTTTTTTTTACAAATAATGGGTTTTAATGCTTAAAAAGGGTCCTTTTGGGTCAGTTAAGGTTGGAAATAAGCAAACCTTAACTTAACTACTTCTCTTGAGTATTATTATACTATACTACAAAGTATAATATTTATGTGGTATTAAAACCTACAGTATATAAAGGGAGAAATAATCTGCTATACCATAAAAGGAGAGCATATTTATTCAACATATTTAACACATTCAGTAACAGGGAATATTTTGATCATAAGAAAAGAACACAACAGTCTCATGGCGTATATAAAATGTGAGATTTTGGTTGAAGGAAGGGTTTTAGTGATATGTGAGACAGTGCTAACATAATAGTCCATCAAGGGCTCTGACTTAATTACTTGAATAGTAGCATAGAAAAAAGTTCTGTTTGTGTAGCGCTGCCCCAGACCAATCGCTAGTGATAGATTCCAAAAATCTTTAGATTCTGAGATGAGATCCCCTCAATATATAGCAACAGATGCCATAAAAAGATAAGATAAAAACAAGAGGTCAGTAAAAATGAACAATTTTTTAATAAAAAAGACAAAAAATACGGGGGTGGTGTGAAAAGAAAGCAGGAGCTCTATACCTAAGGGGAGGCATCCAATACACCGCAAGATGTAAACACGGTCCCGGGAACAAGTATAAAGACACCGCTATGGAGGAAGAGGTCCTGGTGCTATTCACACGACTCACGAATCCCCCACACCGACCCGTTTCAGCCGGAGACTCTGGCCTTTCTCAAGGTGACATCACCTTGAG
>WWET01002081.1:50460-81755 GCA_011038615.1 Limnodynastes dumerilii
TGCTCTGCAAACAGAAGAGGAGCATGAGGCTGCGCAGTGCACGCACGCCTGACATCCCCATGTAACACCCGCGTGCAGTGCACTGTTGGGAACGGAAGGCTGCTGGAGACCGTCACCGTTTGTACAGAAATAGGTGGTACTGGGATCTTCCATTGGGTGCAGGGTGAGTGCCACGGGCGGCCCCCGT
Source organism: Limnodynastes dumerilii (assembly GCA_011038615.1). Classification (NCBI taxonomy): domain Eukaryota; kingdom Metazoa; phylum Chordata; class Amphibia; order Anura; family Limnodynastidae; genus Limnodynastes; species Limnodynastes dumerilii. The sequence continues at coordinate 50,648 of WWET01002081.1, forward strand.
GGGGCCCGTGTGCACTGCACACTCTGCACCCATGGTAGATACGCCACTGACGTAAGAGAGAGAAGTGAACTTCCCTGTCACTGTCTCTGACATATAGAGCAGAGCCATCTTTTCCACTGGGCACAAAGGGCAGGTGTCCATGTCCCAACAATTTTAGGGGGCCTTGAGCACTGCTGCCCAGCCCCAGCCAGCCATTTTCGGACTGACTGTCCTGTATTTCTTCTGGGGTAATCCCCAACTCCATAGAGGCCACCAGTGAAATCCACAGGCCACTGCGCCTTCTCTTACTGAATGGATCAGAGCTTCCACTTAGAATTCTGACACCATGCACCATGTGTATGCAGTCACACAGCGACACAGACATATAGTGCCAAGCACTGCTGTTACACCAAGCGGCTGCACTGCTTTAGTGATAAACTGGTACTTGGCACAGACATAGGGCTTGGCACTATGGGCCGTATTCACACTTAAGAAGCTTGTGCTTCTTAAGTGCGTAGAATTGAGAAATGAGCTAATGGGCAAAGTAATGCACAGGGGCCGCTGCTACTAACTCATTTATAGGAAGGATCTTATTCAAACTTAAGAATCTTGTGCTTCTTAAGTGCGTAGTTTTTACGAAATGACCTACTTGCAAAGTAGGTCATTTAAGCAGTTCTACAGTTAGGCACGTAAATTGCCTCTGTGCAATCTTTAAAGAACGCATGGAGTAGTTTAGGCAGAAGGACACGTGCAATGCCGCCTTGGGGAGGTTTTAGTTAAAAGTGGGACTAAGGAGGGCTTTAGATTAGCCAAGGAGAGCGGAGGGAGGCTTTCTCTGTGCGTATTTTCCTTATTAAAAAGGAATATACGCACGGTTCTTTGAGGAAGCCCTATGGTACTCTTATGGCCCTAAGTGCCATAAGATTCCTAAAAATGGGGGCGGGTTGAGGGGCAGGACGGGTGAGTTAGGTGTGGATACAGCCGCACCTAACTCATTCTTGCCTGTGAATCCGGTCCTATATGTCTGTGTCACTGTGCGACAACACGATGATGCTGGCATGACCTAGGTCAGGTCAGTATCATCACATGGAGGAAAGAAGACAGGTAAAACAGGTAAGAAAATCAAGAAAAAGTGTGTGTATGGATTACTGGACAGAGAAGGAGGGGGCAGAAAGCTGACTGGACACACAACAGGAGCGGGCAGAAGGCTGACTGGACATACATAAGAAGGGGGCAGAAGGCTGGCTGGACACACATAAGAAGGGAGCAGAAGGCTGACTGGACACACAACAGGAGGGGGCAGAAGGCTGGTTGAACACACACAAAGAGAAGGTGTTAGGATGGCTGCAGAGACATACAAGATGGGGCAAAAGTGTGATGATAAAGAGGAAACGTTGTGGTAATGAAGGGGCAGCAGTGTGATGAATTATCATTTATATGCTGAAATGTTTGTGTTTTTTAAACCTTATAATGTTTAAAAGTTTAGTTTTTTTGGCCCTGCCCCACAATTAAGAGTGAGTTAGGTGCAGAAATAACGGCACCTAACTCACTCGTGCAGTTCCTAACCTGCCCCCACTTAAGAGTGCCAGAGGGCTACCTTAACTAACTGTTCGTAGTTTCCTTCTTAAGAAGGAAACTATGCACGGACATTGCCTCCCCCCCGCCCTCTCCGGCTAATCTAAATCCCTCCCCCTACCACTTCTAACTAGGTGGTATTAGCACGCCTCTTTCTAACTAAATTACTCCGTGCGGTCTTTAAAGACTGGTACGTAGATTGCGCAAATGACATACTACGCATGTGCAGTAGGTCATTTCGGTAGGTCAGTAGCGTGTGCATTACTTTACCGAGGGACCACAATACTGCTAAAACGACCCTGGTACAGAGTTCTGGACACTTACTTATCCAGAACCCTACCTTAGGTTCTCCACATGGATCTGCCGTTGGAACACAGATCCGTGCGGAAGTGCATACCGCCGCCCACTCTCCTTAATCTGCATGCCTATCCCCACACCCCTTGCTGGGATTAGGCATGTTGATTAACGAGTGATGTCCTGTCAGACGGATCACCAACCGTACGGAATAAGCAGTTTGCAGAAGTCGGGTATCGTAACTAATTTAGAATCAGGTCCATGGTTATTATTGATTGAGTCAAAGTTTTTCCCAATAGAATATGTATCTAACTGTTGCAGCAGAGTTCATTAGTCATAAGTGACTAAAAGTCTGTGTTATCTGTAATGTATAAAAAAAAAATGTATAAATGTTTTTTACTTAACATACCTTGACAAAACAGTGATGCTGATTATAGCAACAATCCAGTGATACATTTATTGATGAGAAGCCAGTTGAAATAAGGCTATTATCCATGTAATGCATCATGAAGTAAGCAACATTGATGAGGAGTCTTCCAAGCTTTCACCTATAATTTGTGTTTCTATGCAGGAAGCTGTGGTGAAACATAAAGCCGTGACTATAATATATGCTGTGTTTTCTTCTAGACTCTAGACCAGAACATTACCCTTTTTTTAAATTGTATTGACATTTTTTCTGCAAAAATTGTGCAAAAATTGTGCAACTTGAGTTGATAATACAGCACAGAAATACTGAATACAAAGGAATATGGTAGCAAAAGAACTTGTAAATTTTACGTTACAATTCCAATTTTAGTTTTGGGGCCTAATTTACTAAAGTCGCTTTTTGGATGCGATTATGAATCGCCAGCCATCGCCGCGATTATGCAGCGATTTAAAAAAAAAAAAAATAGCTGCATTTACTAAGCGCCATTGTGGCTGACGTTTATAATCGATATAATCGATAGCCATAGAATTTTCCATGGAGAAATCGCAATGCTTTATGTATAAAAGCACGGCAATTTTCCATTAAAAAAAATCGCCGTCACTGCTTCTAACCCTTATCATGCAGGCGCTGATAGTACTGGAATGCACAGCATGGCCATGTGTTTTTGGCCATGATGTGCCTTCTAGTACTATAAGTGTCAACATGGCAAAGGTTAATGCCCAATATGTAAAAAAAAACAAAAAACAGTACACTAAATAAACAAACAAACATTAAGTACACTTAACATATAAACATTACATAACATAACATACTGTTATAAGCTATCCCCCTTTGAATGTATTTAACTACGGAGGGAAAAGATAGAGGTGGGAAACTGAAATCCGTCGGCTGCCTTGTGTGGATACGAATATTGTAGGGGGGATGCTCCCTACTGAACAGAATTAAGAGAAAAGTATCCGTGGCGCGCCAGACTAGTCTCCTGATTGCAGAGTACAAATGCAAATAATGGATTGGATTAAAATAAGCAATTTATTGTTGAACATGCAATATATGAAAATAAGGAGTGGGAAAAGAAAGGGATTGTCTACCACAGTACAGTGTCAGTGGTGTAGAAAGTGACGTGGTTCCGTTGCTGCGATAACTAATCCTACTTATTCAGATAGATACAAAAATAAAAAAGTCCGTTAGAGTTATCAAAAGTAAATAGTCCAATAGGTAATGAGTTCAAGATTCTTAAACAGCAGTTTTGCGGTCCATAGTGGGGGGATTCAATATAATGGGTATCGATGCTGAAACACTAAAGTCCTGATGTCAGGTGCACTTCACAAAAATAGGTACAAAAAACCTTACCAGTAAGAGGTAGATACTTAGCTATGGGGAGCTCACCCGTGCTTATTGCGGTAGCGCTTCGGTGGTTCCTATTCGCAGTTTCCCTTGTGGTGTCGGTCCTGGCTATATGCAGATGCTGCCGATGTTGAAGTCCGACCCGTCAGGTTCTGTGCTCTTAGCGGGGGTGATCCAAGGAAGATGCTCCGTTAAAAGACGCTTCTCCTATGCGTTTCACCTTTAAAAGGCTTCTTCAGGGAGAATCTGTGAAGGGGGCACTCGATGCAGAGTAGTGTCAGCACGAGGAATAAGGCGAGGGAGGGTGTGCAGGGCGCATCTGGTGGGACTTTTAAAGGTCAGCCTCATATATATGCAAATTAGCCTCCCGTTCCTATCTGTTCTAAGGAATTCAAGTTGGGGGAATTAGTGGTGTTACAGTAGAGATTCTTTGCACAGGGTGATCTAAGAAACTGTTTTATTTATACAGTAGATATCTGCAGAACCAGTTTATACTTTAAAGATAGTTGTTAAAATGCACTTCTTATATAGAGATTACGTAATGTACATACGTTTTTAAGTGCGAACAACTGTGCAAAAGGAGGTCTCTTATTCAAAGAGATCTCTCATTTAAACAAAAAGGTTGCTAGATCGAAATCTAGATTTACACCATTGAGGGAAGTGTATCTATATCGAAGATCCATTTTGTTTCTTCACTGGAAATAATGGAGTTAAAGTCCCCTTCTCTCCATGGTTTAGTGACTTTTTAGATTCCCAGAAAGGATAGAAGTGAGGGATCGCAATTGTGGGATGTGCTGAAATGAATGGGCACACTGTGTGTAATCATATTGGGCCGGATCCAGAACTACGTCCGTCTTCCATAGACGGACGTAATTCACTGAACAATAGCTACTGCGCATGCGTACGTAATCTGCGTATCGTTTTGATGCGTAGATTGCGTATATGCAGCCTTTTAGACCGCATATACGCAATCTATGTATCGAAACGATATGCAGATTACGTGCAATAGCTACTACGCATGCGCAGTAGCTATTGTTCAGTGAATTAAGTCCGTCTATGGAAGACGGACGTAGTTCTGGATCTACCTCATTGTTCTTAATGTTGCGAATATGCTCCGCAATTCTCAGTTTTAAGGGTCTAGTGGTTTTGCCTATGTACTGGAGACCACACGGGCATATTAATAGATAAACCACTCCCTCTGTGCTACACGTTATTTTTTCTCTGATCTCAAAAGTCCGCCCATTTTTACTGGATTTTAATCTAGTGGTACTTTTGGTAGATCTCTGTGTGCAAGTTCTACAGCCTACGCAATTGAGGAAATGATAAAAACTTGGACGGTTCTCATTCAGCCACGAATTGGGCTGAGGTCGCTCTGTTTTCAGTGCGCTTGGAACTAGTACATTTTTCAGGTTTTTGGCTTTCTTAAAGGTAAGTGTTGGGTTGGGAGATAAATCGGACCTTATCCATGTCCTGGTGATTGGGACCAGGTCTCTGTCTCTGTTGAAGTCATTTTCAAGATCTCTGACCTGGTTAAAGTGTTTATTGACTGTTTCTGCATTGCAGTGTCTATCAAGGAATTTTTCTTTTAGTGTACTGGCCTGTGACAAAATATGTCCGTGCAAGGGGTGTGCCGAGGGGAGTGTAGCGAATTTACGTGCACGAAAATACGCTACGCGAATAAACGTACGGCAAACGTAGTTCTGGATCTACCCCATTGTTCTTAATCCGCAATTCTTTAATTCTTTAAAGTTTTAAGGGTATAGTGGTTCTGCCTATGTACTGGAGACCACACGGGCAGTTTAATAGATAAACCACTCCCTCTGTGCTACACGTTATTTTTTCTCTGATCTCAAAAGTCCGCCCATTTTTACTGGATTTGAATCTAGTGGTACTTTTGGTAGATCTCTGTGTGCAAGTTCTACAGCCTACGCAATTGAGGAAATGATAAAAACTTGGACGGTTCTCATTCAGCCACGAATTGGGCTGAGGGCGCTCTGTTTTCAGTGCGCTTGGAACTAGTAAATTTTTCAGGTTTTTGGCTTTCTTAAAGGTAAGTGTTGGGTTGGGAGGTAGGAAGGGAAGGATTTTCTCATCTTGTAACAAGATGGGCCAGTGTTTGGCAATGATTTTTTGTAAATCTTTCGCCTGGCTACTATATTGGGTGATAAATCGGACCTTATCCATGTCCTGGTGATTGGGACCAGGTCTCTGTCTCTGTTGAAGTCATTTTCAAGATCTCTGACCTGGTTAAAGTGTTTATTGACTGTTTCTGCATTGCAGTGTCTATCAAGGAATTTTTCTTTTAGTGTACTGGCCTGTTCTTGAAAACACTGAATCTTGGTACGGTTACGTTGCATGCGTATAAATTGACTTTTAGGGATGTTCCCTAACCAGCGAGGGTGGTGGTTGCTGTGGGCTGGTATGTAGTTGTTAGAATCAATTTCTTAATGTACGTTTTGGTTTGAATCTTATTGTTTTCAATATAGAATTCAAGGTCGAGAAATTCCACCTTTTTGTCGCTAATGTTGGCTGTAAACTAAAGGTTCAGGTTATTGGAGTTGATATGATCCACAAATTTATTGAGGCTCTCTCTGGTTCCATTCCAGATACAGATAACATCATCTATAAACCTATTCCAGGTTAAGATGTGCTTCCTATAGGGGTTGTTGTTCCAGATGGAAGTATTTTCCAAATGGGCTACGAATAAATTAGCATACCCTGGTGCGAATTTCGTACCCATTGAGGTCCCTTTCAAGTATGTTATAAGTATGTATGTATGTTATAAGTATGGTATAGAATTATTTTTATTGTACTTTGGGCCATTTTTACATTTTGCCATAGAGGAAGGACAGTATAGTTTTCGGCCATGCTGGTGGCATTTGTAAATATATATTTTGGGGGTCGCTATGTTTTATTGATTATGATGGTGGCATTTTGAAATATACATTTTGAGGGGATGCAATGTTTTATTGATTATGATGGTGGCATTTTAACATATATATTTGGGGGACGCTATGTTATCTTTATTATGCTGGGGGCAATTTTTACAGCGCAGCGGGACCTGGCTGGCAGGGCATGCTGACGCTTGTGGTTCTCCAAGTGCCAGTATGCCCTGGCATCCATAACTTTACCAAACCCGCAGGTTAGTAAATTTGGCCCTCAGTGTCATCTTCCAGAGAAGGGAAGGTTAGGGTCAGGCTGCAGGGAAGGGAAGGTTAGGGTCAGGGTAATGTAAGTGAATGGTTATGGTCAGGATTAGGAAAAGGCTTGTGGTTAGATTCATACTTACCATTCGTTCATCCTGGGGAAACATCGATTGCTTTGCATCAGCAAAGCAGAAGTAATCGCGTTCCCAGGCACTTTGTAAAAGGAGGAGAATGGCCCTTTGGCAACTCACATCCCCAATATTTTATATGTTCCTGCTCCCTTACTAAGGTGACACAACTACTTAAGAAATAAAACTGCTCAGTAATTATATTGGTTTAGGGGTCCCTAAAAAAACATTGTGGAGAATTATTAAGGGTGCTTAAATTGGAGAAGATTTATACTTTAGCAATAGTTTCCAGCACAGTATTTATTTCTAATCAGTTTACATTTATGCATACAGGTGTAGCCAAGATACAATATCCATCACAGGAATGGTGTATTTACTTTCACATTCATTTCATCATAATTGTGCTACACTGAGTGGAAGCTACAACTTCGGCCCGTATTCAGAGTACCGGACGTATAACATATACGTCCGGTGTTTAGCGATTTTTATAACTGCGCTTGCGTAGTCATTTTTACCGTAATCTACGTATCTTTTTCTTACGTAGATTGCGTAAATGTGGTCTTTCAGATCGCATTTACGCAATTTACGTAAAAATTACTACACATGCGCAGTAGTAAAAATTGCTAAACAGCGGACGTATATGTTATACGTCAGGTACTCTGAACACGGGCCTTCCATATCAATAATTACACAAACTACCTTTTCTTAATGTTTTCTTTTTTAATTCTATGAGTATGCATATTTGTTTTGATGCGTACAGTGCACATGTATACTACATCAGTGCTCGAAGTGGGCCGGTATACGGCGATATGGCATGCCACCACTTCTGTGAGTGGGCTTTGAGTAAGAATACAGCTGCTCATAGAATTTTAAGATTTTGTAAGCAGCTGTATTTTTACTCAGTGCTGGCTTACAGAAGTGCAGGTAGCTTTGCTCCCATTGACAGAACTGGCTGTGCTATGCACAGCCGCAGCTTTGATCAGAAGACGCAAGCGTGACCTAAGGTCACGCGAGCATCCTTAGTCTGCAGAGCTTGCGCAGAGGAGGAGAGAGCCAGAAGAGACACGGGAAAGGTAAGTTTAATATACAGTTTTTTTTAGAAAGTAGTTTGGGAATGGGGATTTGGAATGGGGGAGTGGGAAGCTGGACATGAAAGGGGTAATAATGCTGAATGTACATATATAGAGGGGCAATAATTCTGGCTGGAGACAGAAGGAAAGGCAATAAGGCTGGGTGGACACAAAGAGGGGGCAATAAGACTGGGTAAACTGAAGGAGGGGGCAATAAGGCTGACTGCAAACAAATAAAGTGGGGTGTAATAAGGCTGTCTGGACACAGAAGGGGCAATAAGGCTGGGCAAACTGAAGGAGCAGACAATAAGACTGGCTGCACACAAATAAAATAAAGTTGGGGCAATAAGGCTGGCTGGACACAGTAGGGACAATAAGGCTGGATGGTAACTCATAAAGAGGGGCTATAAGACTGGGTGAACATAGATAGGGGGCAAAAAGACTGTTTGTACAAACAAGGAGGGGACAATAACGCTGAGTGGACACAAATAAAGAGGGGGCAAAAAGGCTTACTGGGCACATAAAAGGCATAACATGTCCACAATGGGCCTGATCCAGACCTTGTTAAGTGCATGAACTTAGTTACACCTGGGCTAAACCATGTTGATTGCAGGGGAGTCATATTTCATCTGCAGCAAACAGTTTTAGAGTAGAGAGGTTTGGATGTTTCCTATCCCAAGTCTAAATAACAGTGTGATAGTAAAGCTGGTCAATATCTGTGTGCAGTAAGCAATTTAAAGATATATCCCTGCATGCAAAGAATACAATTAACTTGACTCCCCCTGAATTCAACATGGTTTAGCCCAGGTGTAACTAAGGTAATGCACTTAACAAGGTCTGGATCCAGCCCAATGTGATTACTCATTGTTGACCTGTTTACTTTGCCAAACTCAAAACACATCTGGTGCTGAAATTTCCATACCCCCACTTCTAAATTTCCACTTTGAGCACTATACTACAGTATATATAAAGTATAAACTGTAAAGACCAAAATGTATGCACATTTGTAAATTAAGTTGAATGTATTTTTGAAAGAGCAGATGCAGAGTATTACTATAATGGAATGTAATATTAAGGAATATAGGAAAAAAGTTTATGATGTTATGCCTTTAAGCTATAAATTGTTGATCTTTGAGATAAACTCATCATAAGTTCCTTAACCTGATAATCATGTTTTAAACTTGTTAGACAAAACACAATCTACACAAAGGGCTGGATCCAGACCTTGTTAAGTGCATGAACTTAGTTACTCAAGGACTAAACCATGTTGATTGAAGGGGAGTCATATTTCATCTGTTGCAAACAGTATTAGAGTTGAGAGTTGATGTTTCCTATCCCAAATCTAAATAACAGTGTGATAGTAAAGCTGGTCAGTATCTGTGTGCAGTAAGCAATTCAAAGATATATCCCTGCATGCAAAAAAATACAATTAACTTGGCTCCCCCTGAAATCAGCATGGTTTAGCCCAGGAGTAACTAATTTCAAGCACTTACTTAAGTCTGAATACAGACACATGTTTCCTTGACCCACAGAACTTTCTGCAAACCTGTAAAACAAAGGGCAGTGTTAAATGATGAAAGAGCATTTGTGTTGCAATTTTCCAAATTTGCAGCTTGTAAATGATGGTAATAAAAAAAGTTTAGATATTACTGTATTGGTAATTCAAAGAGTGCCCTTGTGATTATTATCCAGGACATATTCTTGCCTGCATAATTAATGTTTTTGGAAAATGTTTTAAAATCATGAATGGCCTACAGAAAAATACAAAGATTAAATACCTCCCCCTCCCACAATGACCACATGCATTAAGCATATGCCCTGTTCTGCCAGACCGACGTCAAGCATGAAAATCTAGATCATGAGGATCCTTTGCAAGTGCAATATAAAATATATGGCTATTGATCATATAGAAATGCACTTTATAATAGTGCGTCACAACACTTTTAAGAGAAGGAATGATATAATTTTATTTCTGTGCCTCAAAATTTCCTAGGTGGCCTCTCATTTTATGTATCTCACTGTTAACATTTCATAAATGTATTTACTATCCCAAGAAGTACATTGTATGGAATAATCGACTAAACCCCGACTCATCAAAAATGCAGCTACAATTTAATTTATCAAAGCTTTAAACAACTGAAGGCTGAACCTGAGAGGGACAGAACTGTCTCAGTACTTTTTTTTTGTTCCACATTTTCCCACCTATCTCTACCAGCTGTTTGGTGTCTGTGGTTAAAAAGTGGTTTATCAAGCAATGTAATTAATATAGCACAGGGGTTGGCTGAGCAAGAAAACTCCACATTTCACTAAAGGGGTTGGTTCAGTGATAGGTAGCACATTCTCTGAAAAGGTTGGCTCAGGACCAGAGGTATGGTTATTGTGAGTTGCATTTGGGAGGGTATCAGCTTTCATGTTTTCACTTGGAACATTTATATAACTTTTATGTTTTTGTACTTCTTTCTTTCTGTCCAATCCTACCTTTGTACTTTAATTTCAAAACTTTAATTGAGGGTTCAGTCATTCATAGATAAGAACAATTTGTAAAGTTGTATACTATAATAATAGAACTGATTCAGTACTGAGATTTGAACATTTTAACTAATTATATTTAAAGACTTGGACAATATTTCAGTTACAGAAACTGATGTTTTAAATCTGTATTCTTTTTTTTCCAAGCTCCCAATTCTGTGACTCCCTGAGGTGTACTGGTATGCTAACCCACATTTCAGTAAGTTCCTGCCCTTTTACTTCCTCCATCTGTTAACAATAGATCCAATTATGGACATTAGGCAATATTTATTAGCAGCAAGCTGCTGCTGATAAAACACAGATTTGCAAAACATTGTTTTGAACATCTTCTAGTCTGACGCCCTGGTGCCAAAACTTCCAGCGGGCTTTAGAATTTTGCTTAGAAAGCTGAAAGTTTTTCACTTCCGGTTTTTTAAACAGCATTTCCTCTCAGACCACATGCGAACAGAAGGGAGTGTTAAAATGCAGCCATAGTTACTGTTTACATAAGAGTAAAGAAGTCTGATATTAATTAGTCAATTGAAAGAAAAGTTATAAACAGAAGTGACAGACATTGAAATAATAGTTGAAAAACTTTTTGGGAATATTGATTACCTAATAGCAGTAACTTCAAGATTCATAGGGGAAAGTGATCAGTTATTTAAAATCCCACATTGAAATGTTCTGCATATTACAACACCTCTTTATAAAGATGTCATTTGACCTAACTACTGGAACACAAAGGCCCTGATTCAGAGCTGTGCTTCCGTCTATTTTTCAAACGGAAGCGCAGCCAAAATGTCTCCTGCGCATGCACAGATCGGGAGCGCGCACAGAATCCGTCTGTGATCGCATCCGACCGGGCTGCACCCATGGAATGATACTTAAATGAGAAAAGGGTCGCTTTTCTCATTTACCTACTGTTTCCACTGCGGTCCGGTGGCTGCTTAATAAGCCTTACGCTTACATGATCTCTTGAGACGGTGTAAGTGTAGGTGCAGCTCACTGGAGCTGAAAACAAACAAGTAATTAGTTTAAAAAAAAATAATAATAACCCCTTCCCCCGCTACCCCCTCCGCCGCAACCCGCAAGTGCTGAAAATAAATAAACAAAAAATGGCCCGCCAGGGCATGCTGCCGCTAGTAGAACTACTAGTCCAAGCATGCCCATGAATAACAAGGCATGCTTGCGCTAGTAGCCCTGCACCAAAAAGTGTTAGATACCCATGGCATTAAAAAATAAATATATACTGTGCCCTTCCAAAAAAACAAATATTTAAACGTCCCAAGTGCCCCCCTATGTTAAATACTAAAATAATGCAAATACCCCTTCCCTTTCATTATAAAAATATTACAGTGCCCACATACAAGAAAACAAACAAAAAAAACGCGATCTGTATTTATTTATTTATTTATTTTTACTAATAGAACAAAAGGACATGCATTGTTGGAGCAATTAAGGATCCGACGGTTTTTTGCTTTTTTTGGGAAATACGGCCAATTCAGAGGTGCGTATTTCTACTGAAACACGCACCTCTGAATAGCACGTTTTAGCGGCTGCGACTTCTGAATCAGGGCCATAGAGTCTTCTCCTATAAACACAAATTCATGTTTTACACTTAGATGACAGGTGTTTTTAATATGAAACTACTGACCAGTAATATCATATCTTAAAAAAAAAGTTGGAAGTAAAATGTAATGAAAGAAAATCAAATGTTAATACTTGATGTATTTATTTTGCAGTTATGAAATTCTGAATTATGGAGCTACAAATCTCCAAGTTTCCAGATAGTAAAAGGCCTTGTAGAATTACTATAGTTGACCTGGGGCCAGATCTACTAAGCTGTGGAAAAGGAAAAGTGGAGATGTTGCCCATAGCAACCAATCAGCTCTTACTTTACTACTGCACATGTCAGATAGAATGTGATTGGTTGCTGTTGGTAACATCTTCACTTTTTCTTTCTCACAGCTTATTAAATCTGGCCCCTAATCTCTATACTCCCAACTCTCCTTTTTTGTAATTGGAAAATGTGGAAAATGTTATAATACATCTATTCAGTTCCACAGATATTTAACAAAGCATGTTCAGTATTCCATGTGCTGTGATAATATTGTCAAATGTTCCATCTATATTAAATAGACAAGACAAATAACCATCTGTGTGAGTATAGACCCTTAATAACACAAACATTGAAAAAGTATATGGTATATTGGTTCACCCCCGCTGCCGCAGCAATGATTTTCATAATCACTGCATCATCAAAGTAGTTGGATCTATACACAATTTTAGAAACCACTGCCTTAAAAAATTTAAAATATGTATTTGTAAGAAGTCCTTACAACTTCACCAGCCATGAGCTCCATTGTAGGGTAAGTCAGTTTGCAAAAGAACAATGAAACAAAACAACAAAGAAAATGACTTGATAACCTATAAAATATACATCACCAGCCAGACAGGCACATGGACAGTAGTTCACTGTTCCATAAGAAGTTAGTCAGAGTAACTAAGTAGGTCTTCTCGAGCGTCCTTCTCTCAAAGATCAGTCAGTGATTAGCTTTAGCATCAGGGGCTAGATTTACTAAGCTGTGGGAAAGGAAAAGTGGAGATGCTGCCCATAGCAAATTTTAGCTCTCACTTTTCAACTAGAATCCGATTGGTTGCTATATGCAACATCTCCACTTTTCCTTTCCCGCAGCTTAGTAAATCTGGCCCCTTATGTCTGTCTGAGCCTAGCCCTGAAGTTATTTGTGAAATTAGATACTGGCCAGAGTACTGTGTTCAGAAACACTCACATGAAAACAAACCAGGAGAAAATAAGCCCCCAAAAAATGAAAGAACAGTAAAGGTGGAAATCCAAGTTACTGCTAACGGTTAAGTCAACTTTTAATTATTACAAATATTATGCCACCCAGTGGCCAACACCTAATTATTCTAGTTCAATGATATCATATTCCTATCACTTTCTGTAATTTATCATTACAGTATATGTCTGTGTCATTATATTAAACCAACATGCGGCCCATCTGTATTTCAGCAATTGGCCCGTCAGCATATACACTATATGGACTAAAGTATTTGGCCACACCTGTTAACTATTGAATTTTGGCGTTTCAATAAGACCTGTTGCCACAGGTGTATAAAATCAGGCACCTGGCCATGCAGTCTCCATTTGCAAACATTTGTGATACAAAATGCGTCATTCTGAAGAGCTCAGTTACTTTTAGCATGGTACAGTGTTAGAATGCTACCTTTGCAATAAGATGGCTTGTGAAACTTCATCCCTACTGGATATTCCAAAGTCAACTGTAAGTGATATTATTAGAAAGTGGTGGCTTTTAGGAACAACAGCAACTCAGCCACAAAGTGGAAGACCACATAAAATCACAGAGCAGTTTCAATGACTGCTAAGGTGCATGGTGCGAAAAAGGCGCCAACGCTTTGCTGATTCCATAGCTGAAGAGTTCTGGACTTCCAATAATATTAATGTAAACACAAAAACTGTGCGGCTGGAGCTTAATAAAATGGGTTTCCAAGGCTGACCAGCTGCATGCAAGTCTCACATCACCAAGGTTCAATGCCAAGTGTCGGATGGTGTGGCGTAAAGCACACTGACACTGAACTGTAGAGCAGTGGAAACATGTTCTGTGGAGTGAATAAACATGCTTCTCTACTTGGTAGTCAGTTTGGTGAATCTGGCTTTGGCAGAAGCCTGGAGAACGTTACATGCTAACTGCATTATGCCAACTGTGAATTTGGTGTAGGAGGGATAATCGTATAGGGCTGTTTTTCAGGGTTCGGTTTGGTTTCATGTATATTTCTTCCAAGGACATAATTTGCAAATAATATTGTGTTGGACCATGTTTTCAGGAGGCAGAGAGGCACACAGCTTAGGTACAAAATGAATCTGCACATGGTAATCACATCATTGTGTTTTACCAGTCTGTCTTCTGTGAAATATACTTGTTGGCCTCTGGTGTGAATGTGACTATCTTTCATAAATGTCTTCTGTATACGTACAGTCTGTTACCTAGTTCTTTTAATAACCGCTATAAAACTGTTATTTTTATTATGCAGACTGCAAGTCCACTACCAAGTTGTAACAGTGTACTGTGTAACTGTAAAGTCAAACATAAGCAAGTATACAAGGGGAGAGAACATAGGTCTGAAAAAAATATGTAAAAGGAAAAAGGATTTGCTAATAGCTAGACCAGCCATGACGAGTGTGGGAAGTAGGTGAAAAAGAAAAGAGTTGACAACTTCTGCTTTAAAGCATTTTCAGTTTCTGAACACAATACTAACAAACAATCCAACACAAAACAACAACATCCCAAAAAGTGACTATTTGTGCCTCTTTTGTTAGAATTTAATGGTTCAACAGTTTACAACTACAAGTGCTGTACGAATTTGTAAAAAATGTGGTTTAACAAGTCATAGAAGCAACAAAATAAACAATATCTTTGTTAGGTGTAGTCACATGCATAGTTCCACTTAGTTATCTATGCTAAACATTGCACTGTAATACGTGACATGAATGGCATTCTCACCGAGGATTAAAAATAAAAGCATTTATCTTCAGTTAAAAGAAAGTCATAATAATAGTTTAATTAAAGTCACAAAACTACTATATAGCATAATGCATTTTAGTTAACAATCAGTAATTTCACTCACCAGCTTGTATGAAAACACACAGACCTCACCATTCAAAACACAGTGCAAGAGCCTTACGCACTCGCTTACAAACTGTGTCAGTTACATTGCATCTGAGCTCTGAGTTGCAGTATTGAGAATGGGAACTTTGTCCGGGATCAGGAACTGTCATCAGGATATCACAGCAATTGTTCAGACGAATCCTTTGTGCACAACTTCCTGCTTTTCATGTATTTGTGCCTCTTTGTGAACATGAAGTACTGTTTTGCTAGTTTTTACATCAAAACATGACATAAAAAGCTCACTCATTTGTCTGAGTCTTGAGAGTGGAGGCAGATTCTTATCTGAACATATATCTCCACCCTTTTGTATACGCCTTTTTGACATGCCCTTTACGTACATTAGCCAGACAGTTGCTAGCAAGTTTACTGTAACATTATTATTTCCTTATTACAGATCTGTTTTACATGTTGCCAGAATGCTCTACAACTAAAGTCAAGGTAAGCTATTTGCAGTTATTATTTGTTGTTGTTTTTTTATTTGAAAGGAAACAGAACATGTTACATTTAAGAAAGTTTTATTACACACAGAAGGATTTGAAATACAACCCCACTGTACACTTTACTGAGAACAGAGAGATAATGCTATTTATTTTTAATAGTTTTTCATGAATTTAGTTGATGTCAGATCTCCTTAACACTGTGTTACAGAATGCAGAATATCACCATATATATCAACATTAGTATGTTTCTATTTGGTTGCTGTGGAAAAATCATGTCTGGTCACACAATTAGTAGATGAAAAGGCAGCAAGTAAGTGGTCTTGATGGATGTCACAACCTCTGCCTTATGTCACATATTATACCAAAGAACAGTCTAAATAGAATGTATAATATATGTAGAATATAATGTTTATAGTATATACACAAGCAATAGTACAGCTTAAATATGCAATTTATTGATACCATTTAAAATAAAATGTAAAGACACCAACCATCTTATATCGGGGACATATATTAGGTATATATGTCCTGATGAAAGAGAGTTGGTCTTTCTGAAATGTCGGTTAATAAACATATTATTCTTTGGTATGTGCGGCCTGTGAGTGACACTTTGTTTACGAGACTTTGGTATACTGTATATATTTTTTTATTATTGTTATCATTTATGTTTAGTATTAAGAAGAGATAAGTAAGCAGGGGTTAAGAAGATAGGAGGAGGGGAGGGATAGGTTAGAATGAGGAACGGTAAGCTGATCTGAAAAGTGGGTTTTGAGGGAGTGCTTGAAGATTTGGATGGAGCTGGATGGTCTAATAAGGCTGTGGTAGGTCATAACAGTGCAGAGGAGGAGTGTGGGACATGTCTTGGATGCGAAAATGAGATGTGCTAGCAGGTGGGAGGTGTAACGGAAGTTGGCAGAATGGGCTAGAAAGGAGTACGAATGAAGACAAGGGAGGAGAAATAGGGTGCAGTGGAGGAGGAGAGTCTTGTAGGTGGTGGTAAGAGGTATTAAGAGAACTTACACATTGACAGAGGGGGAGGTAGAGGTGGAGTGGTGGAAGAGAAATATAAGCCTAGCCGCTGCATTAATTATGGATTGGAAGGGAGCAATATGAGCCAGTGGGACAGTAGTCAAGGCAGGAGATAAGGAGAGAGTATGAAAATTTTAGTGGTGTCAGTTGAGAGGAAGGGTCTGATGCATGCTGTAGTGATGAAAATTGCAGGATTGTTAGGGGTGAAGCAGAGGGAGGAGTCTAATATGATTCCCAGGCAGTGAATCTGGGTGGAGAAAGTGATCATAGTGTCATCTATGTAGTGGAGGGGATGTTCAGGGGAGGAAACACTATTGTTACATGGTGGACATTTACCTAGCCTGCTCCTAGTCTTTGCTGTGGGACTCATTGTTCAGTGTCGACATTGTCCTGACCTGTTTATTATTCTTATTATTCTTATTGTTTATTTATAAGGCACCACACGGTATCCGCAGCACCATTCAAAGGCAATAGTTACATATACAACACGATTAACAGAGGGAGTACAAAAATAGCAGAACAATATGTACGGAAAATAAAGATCAAGAGAATAGTAACACCGAACCAACAAATTAATGTAGCAATATAACAGTGGTGCTCCTTAAGTAGTACACAATAAAAATATTGAACCTGAAGAAAATGGTCTCACTTGTCAATAGACTGAAAAATAAGGTTGCAGGATGTGTGTCTAGGCATAGATGAATTAGGTAAGGAGAGATAGACATTAGAGATAAAGGTGGGAATTAATAAGGATAAGGTAGAGGAGTGATGACAGCAGGGAGGAGGGCCCTGCTCATGAGGTTCATGGATGTCCCAGCCCTTTCTCAAGCTTAACATGGACAAAACTGAAGTCATAGCCTTCCCTCCTTCACATATCCACTCTACCCCTACTATCTCCATTACTATCAGTGACTGCACCATCTCCTCCTCTACCCTAGTTCGCTGCCTGGGCATCATCCTTGACTCCTCACTTTCCTTCACCCCCACAACTGCTCACTCCCACTTTCACCTGCGCAACATAGCTTACATCAGACCCCTTCTTAACCACAGATGCCACTAAAATGCTTGTTTACTCTCTCGTTATCTCCAGGTTCGACTACTGCAACATTCTTCTCTCCGGCCTCCCTCTGCTCCGTGTCGCTACCTTACAATCCATAATAAATGCCGCAGCTAGACTGATCTTCCCCTCCAAATGCACTGCCCCCACCTCCTCTCTCTGTCTATCTCTACATTGGCTTCCTGCCCTTCTCAAAATTCTCTTCAAGCTCCTCACCAAAACTTACGTTTCTCTCCTCCTACACCCCTCCCTATCTTTCTCCCTAATCTCCATCTACACTCCTGCCAGACCCGTCCGCTTTGCTGGTGACCGATACCTCAAGTCCAACCCGATAACTACCTCTCACTCCCAAATCCAAGACTTCTCCCGGGCTGCCCCTTTGCACTGGAACAACCTACCACAACCCATCAGGCAATCCAACACTCTCCAAACCTTAAAACGCTCTGTCCAGTCCTATATGTGTATGAACATTTCATTGTATCATGCGTAAGAAAATTTTCTTCTCCAGTTCTTTGAAGATCACCACTGTATGGCTAATGACTGTTTCTTATGTATGCCATTTTCAAATTGTTTACTGAAAGTTTGTTACATATGTTATCTATTAAAGAAACTGTTTCATTTAAAAGCTATTTTCCAGTTTGGGTTAAATTAATTTTCTACATTTGAAGCTTCGCCCCTCTCCCTTAGTACCTCCCTATATTGATTTCACATACTGGGTTTATTTTGTATACCCAATTTTTGTGCTAGATATGGCTGCAGGGAGGAAGAACTACCATTTGTCTATTTGGCTTGTATTGGACCAGTTCCAAAGTTTTAAAGGAAAAGAGATGAAATTTTACACTGAGGCAAAACCATGTTGCATTTCAGGGGAGACAAATTTCATATGTTTCAAACTATATTAGAGTTTAGAGGTGATGTTTCCCAGACCAAGTCTTAATAACCGTTTAAAGTAAAGCTGGTCAGTAGCTGTGAAATAAAAAAAAGAAAAGTATTTTCATTGCAAGCAAAGAATAAAAATAATTAGTATCCCCTGAAATTCTATATTGTTTTTCCTAGTAACAGTAACATTGTTTTGCCTGTTGAAGAGAAAAGCTTTCTCAATAGATTCTAAAAACAACTAGCTCATCACCACAATGCAGCTGTACTGAGCATGTTCAAATGTTTGGCGCAGTTAAGCAGGCTATAAAAAGTGCTGCTCAATACCGCAGTCTCAGTGTCACACACAGTCTGTGAAAGTCAGTTAGAAAGAGAGTGCATCAGTCAGTGAGAGAGAGATTCCTCCCTTAATATTTTCAGTACACTTTTACCTCAGAAAGCTTTTGAAGCAGTTTTTTTTCTTTGTGAAACAAATCTATGTATATACTTTATTCAGCATCAACTGCTATTTTCATGTCTGTACAGCCTGTTATACCAGCACAGAAGCAATTGTTCCTGCAGTACTAATACATTAACAGTTTGATTAAGTGCAGTATTAAACTTGATAACCACAGCATGATTCTCTGTTATTACTCAGCTACATAGATAATTACTGCAGTTACAACCTCGCACCTATATAAGGTGCAGTTATCAATTACACCTATGTCGTTATACAAAAAGCGGGTTATATACCACCTGTTTTCCTCTCATTTTCAAACTCTGGATCTATGGTCCTATATCTGTAATATCATCCTGTGTAAGACTAATGGGCATGTCAGTAAAGTTAAGTAGGGCAGATCAGGAGATTTCAGGAAATACATTTCTCAGCTGCTAATTCATCTGCTTCTGGGTTTTCAAATTTTGAAGTGTTTGAAGCTCTCTCTATGGGTGTGTCACAGACTCAGAGATTCTGGGATCTGACTCTGGAACCCCTGGGTTGTTGGTAGAGTACAGAAAGCTTGGGGGTCTTGATGTAGGGCTGATTCACATGGAAAGGCAGGAAAAGCAAGTAACCAGCGACACACATTAAGTATACCAGGAAGAAGGACACCAGGAATCTCAGTGGAGGCACACTGAGGAGAAGGCCACAAGGAAACCAATAGAGGATGCGATGATTACCAGGGCTGGATCCACCACCGGGCGAATGGGGCGGTCATCCCGGGGCCCCCACACACAAGGGGCCCCCACAAATACCGGAGGACTCCCTCTGCGGAGGATGTTAGTTACCATAGTAACTATAGTAATCCTTGAATCGCGCTGCGCGGTGAAGTCAGCACGACTCTATGTGCTCCGTCTCCCAGTGTAAGAGTGATTGGAAGTTCATGCATCACATGGTAAACTAAGGTAAGTGAATGGGGAGGTTGTTAAAAGAGTTAGAGGAGACAGGAGGGAGAGGTGCAAAGAGACAGACTGTAGAGGTGAGAAAGACATAGAGGTTTAAAAGAGAGGTGTGAAGAGGACAACAGGTATGCAAGAGAGGAGGTGTGAAGGGGAAAATGTATGCAAGAGAGGTGTAAAGAGGAGATCAGATATGCAATAGCAGAACAAACATGAATAAATAGCACAAGCATTAGTAGACCTATTAATTATTATATCCAGAGTACCTAGGCTTTTATAAGACAATTACATTTTCAGAATGGCTTACAACTATACACCTATGTGCCTCATCCAGACACAAATTTTGACATCCAGCAGGACACCTTAATTCTTCCAAAATTACAAAGTAACCAATAACAAAAAAGGCGGCAACTACACTAGACTACACATTGCAGCTGTAACAGACCTTTCATAAAGTGCACACTTCTATAATAATTACATTACTTCAATCAATAAGGACAAAAATAAAGAAAAAAACACATTTAATGAATTGCAATATTACAAAGATTATATGAAAAGAACATTTTATAATATATACAAAAACAGAACTAACCATGACCAGACTTAAGAGAGCGCATAGTGGACCAGATTCAGAGATGGAAAATAAGAAAGTAAAGTTACTCCTGGGCTAAACCATGTTGATTTGTGGGGGAGTCAAATTTCATCTGTTGCAAACAGTATTAGAGATGAGAGGTGGCGTTTCCCAGCCCAAGTCTAAATAACAGTGTGAAAGTAAAGCTGGTCACTATGGACCTGATTCACCAGATGCGCATCTAACTCACTCTTCCAGCCCCCAACCCACCCCCCAATTTTAGGTACCTTATGGCACTTACGAGGGCTACAGGGCTAGGGCTACCTTGTCATAGGGCTACCTTATATCTATGTGCAATGTCCGTATGGACATTGCACCTCCCCACCTCCGACCCGCCCTCCTCAGCCTATCTAAATATCTCCCCCCTATAGTCAATGCACCACATGTCCTATATGCAAGTGAACCTTAGCCAGAACTGAATGTAAATGTAAGTACACACAGATTCCAGATTAATATTAGCAGGAAACACAGTGCATGCTGGAGTCTAGGAAACTGCTGACGATTGGCAGTCTACAGCCTAGTTGTGGCATCTAGCTGTCCTAAAGCTTCACCATTGATATAGAAATCCTGTTTATGCATCAGCTCCTGGCACAGGACAATAGTCCTGGCTGCCCCCCCCTGATGGTGACAAAGCCACCACCCTCTTCTTTTAACAGACACACACTACCTTACACTACCAACTGTTGCGGCGATAAAATGGTGGCAATTCTAGAGTTTGGATCATTACGCAGAGCAATGCATGCCTATACTGTATGTTGTAATACCAAGTCAAGCCCATGTGTGCAGTGCGCAAAAGTGGCCAAGAGTACATCTAAACTTTTTAGCCTTTATTGTTTTTACTTAATAAAAATGTTTTATATTTATTTCTTTAAGACCGCACTTTTGCAGTAACACAGTGCAGGAATAAAGTGAGGCTTACTTTGATAATATATAGTAGCAGGGGATATCTCAAGTATGTTCCTTTTTTTTGTCTGCATTATTTTAATTCATCGGTTGGTTTTCATTAAACAGTATGAAGCCGCTTAAAAGTTTTCCGTTCTTACTTTCTCACAGCATGGGGTACACCTACAATAAACTTCAGCACAAATGCCAGTCTCTGGAAAGCATAATTCAAAGCGCCTAACATTTCCCCTCTATTGTCTCTTTCTATACACAATAGTGGAGACGAGCGGGAGCTTAGTATGATGTTCTTATCTTGCAGACCTGTGTTTTTAAATAGATCATTTAAATAATTTTAAACACTTTTAAGCAGAACATTCTGCTCTTTTATCTTGCAGACAAAGTTATTTCCTTGTGTTGCTCGTGGTCATCAAGACTGACTAACACATTTTGAAAAACAAGCATCTTAATGTATTGTACTTTATTAATGCGCTGAAAACATTTTTCATATTTTGGAATGTTTTTTCCTATTGTTATTAAGGCACCAGTGAGAATACATCAACAGACAAAGGCCCCGATCCGGATCTGAGCATATGCCAACTGGCGTGACGTTTCTCTGCGTGATTCGCTTCTGCACATGCTCAGAACTGAAGAGCACACAGGGATGTCATCCTCAGACCATAGTGCAATCCTGGCGTCCGGGGCTTGCGCTATGAGGAATGTGTTGAGAGACGGAAGTGGTGGAGGGACGTAGTCAGTGTACAGTAAGTGCGTGCCAAGGCAAGTGCACTCGATCCTAGTCAGAATGCAGACGTAAAAAGTATCATATATAAGAAGTGTGGGTCCCCGTAGCAAACGGCCCTATTTCGAAAGGGCCGTTCACTCCCAGCCAGTTCCGAACTGGCTGGAATATTCATTGCTTATGCCTTGATGAGGCATAGCAATCGATCCTCGGAGCACCAAATACAGAGCTCAGAAAGGTGAGTCAAGAAAGCTTATGTTGAGTCACTAATTATATTAATGCAGAGCAACTGCCAAAATTACCAGGAATTTACAATATTCCTAGAATAAACATTAAGTAAACATTACTTTCATTCGTTTTCCTGATTAACCAAATAAACCCAGTGGGCTGAATTCATATCAGCACGCAATTTGCACGCAAAATGAGTGATGTGTCTACGTGACATATTTATAATGCATCAAAAGTTTCACTAAATATAGAGTATGTCACTCCTCTGCAAAGCATGTAACTACGTGAAAATACCTAAACAATAATAGGCATATTTGCACCTCAAGATCGATCTCATATGCGTTAAAAAGTGTAATTTTAGAAAAATACATACATTTCTGGATTGCAATAGTTGTAAACCTTAATGCTCAGTTAATCACCAAAAATGGGTAGGGGTGATGAGAAAGCAGAATTACTCTTAATCAGCATGTGGGTGGCAATAGCAAGGTTGCGAATCACATATACAATAATTACTATTATATAGAAAAAGTGTCACAGGATTTTTAGCGCTCACTTCGTATCTGCTGCTCCCTTTAGACCTAATTAGGCTAGCACAAGATGCCTAATAGACAGTGTTATATGGAAAGAATTTGTATGGTCCCTAATGGTCTTAATTCGGAATTTGAATTAAAGTGGTTTTTATAGAATTTTATAAGGGTCTAATAATTTTTTAAAAAAACACTTTTTAAGATTTTATTATCATATTTATACATTTATGGATCGTATGTCTCTTATGTATTTATTACTGTGGTCTCTAATGTAGTTTTCCATATATTTATTTATTTATATACTTTTATATATTTATTGTGAAGGGTTAACCGGATCTAAGAATAGGTTATCTAAAGGGGAATATTAAATTCTCCTCCCCTTCCATATAAGATAAAGAACAACATGTTTTATGCTATCAGCCCTTTTTTTATCAATATCAGTCACCGCATCTAAAATATGCCTGCAATTAAAAATGAAGTATAGTAGGCATTACATAGTCCTTCATAATGATTAAGAATTTCAATATCAGTCATCGCATCTAAAATATGCCCGCAATTAAAAATGAAGTATAGCAGGCATTATATATGTTTTTATTATTTATAGAGCCATTATTACTACTTTTCTTTTAAGGGGCGGAGCTCAACCCCTATAAATAGGATTACAGGATACTATATTCTTTTAGCCTTGAAAAAGACCGACACTACGGTAGAAACGCGTTGAAGACCGACATTACGGTAGAAACGCGTTGGCAGTATATCCTGATCCTTAACAACCCATGCATATGACCTAGGGACTTTTGGCCACTGACCCAAGAAGGTTAATTTATGGTGTTGTGTGAAAAAGATCAAAGAAACCTTTATGTGAATGTAACAAGAACTTTTATTGTAAGTATCCATTACTAGGAACTTTTAAACATTGTTTCAAAATAAACGTTATTGCACCAGGGCTTGGCGCTCTTTGTCTATTCTCTCTCCTCTTCTACGGGGGATGCGCAGAACGGAGCCGTAGCAGTACAGCACTTTTCAGCCCGTCACCCGGAAGGAGCCTTTGAACTGCTGTGGCATCAGCTGACCAGACAACCGCCGACAGAGCCCTGATACCCTGCACGAGGAGGACGCTACCACGGGAGAAGAAACGGGGAGCATAACGATTCCTCAGGCTGTACATCTGAATACAAAACAGGACTTCAGAACTGTGAGCTATCCAACTCGTTTGACCTGAACTGAGATCATTTAAATTTGCTGTTATCACTGCGCTCTATATATAGACCTATTTTCTCTTTCCATTTTCTAGTATGTATTAGGAAAGTGAGAGCTAGAATCTGATTGGTTGCTATAGGCAACATCTCCACTTTTCCTTTCCCACAGTTTAGTAAATCTGGCCTCCTGAGTGCGGAGAGCTGCTAATAATTTGCCGGCAGCTGACAGCTTGGTACTATCATATGCCGATTGGACTCTAAATGCTGTGCACTGTCTTTCCTGCTAGTCACTGATAGCTTAGCTTTGTAGCTCTTAGTGTGTCCTCAAACAAGGGGTTGATCAAAAACAACCACCTGGTCTGTCCTACAATGAGTAATGCCCCTTGGTCAGCTCAAATATGATGTTTTACTGATATGCTGCCACCATCAAGAAGGGTTGCAGAGTATGCCACTGACCCTGGAGCTCTTTGTTTTATTTAAACAAATCTAACATAATACTCTCTATCAGAATTATCATAAACTCAAAATGATCTATTCTGTTACCTAAGTAGAGTTTAATAACCAAGCTTCTTGACATATGAATTTGTAAGAGATATGAACTTATTGATTAATATTTTAAATATGAAAAGAAATCACAATGTGTATAGACAAAAATGATAATAAAATGATGCACAAAATGCAAACCGTCTTTATAAAAAAAATAAAAAAAATAAAAATATATATATATGCCACACCTTAACTCCTACCTTTGGAAAAATGTGTCATGATAAAGCTAAGGTTATCACCGGACATGCCCGTCTTTTATGATGCATACATCCTGATTGCCATTTATTATATATAAACAATACTTTTCTAGCTATAAGTAAAAGTAAATAACATTCAGCACACACAAATTCAAGCCAGAGCAAATGAACAAGAAAACAGAAAAAGAATAAAGGTCAATTCATAGTTTTAAAATTAAACAAGATATTGACTCATATTATGACACCTATGTTTTTAATCTGTACTTCCATTCTTCCTTTATTATTTATTAAAGGAAAAAAAAAAAAGCTCGGCGTGATCAATATACATACTGTATGTATGCCATACTGTCACTTCTCCCACAGATTTAAATGAAAAGCTATTCACTTCTGTTATTTTCTAGGTTTCCGTATCGCCACTTCTAAATGTCCATACCACCATTTAAATTTCCACTTCAACCACTGATTTGTACATGTTTTTTTCCTGTATTATTATTAACATCAATAACGTTGATAACAGAACAAGTTGACTTATGTATGCAACATTCGTTAAGCAGCTGGAAATTGTACAGTACAGTAGAAATATTTCCACAACAGAATGCAGCCCTCTGATGCTGCGCTCCATGTTGAATTCGGCCTCCGTACAGGGAGCTGGCCCACTCACCATGCATACAAGATACAAGATGGGCATTGGCATAACATTTTACAGTAAAGGCTTTGCTTAGCAATTCAATATTCCACACGCAAAAACGTGTACAGAATACTTAAAGTAGGGTCCTTGGCACAGATTCATTATCCACATGTACATCCACATTGCCGTACACAAAATCTATCATACAGAACTTCGTTCCGAACGATTGAAGTTTCATGTGTAAAATGCACGTAACTTCTGGAGAGTGCATGCGCCCTCCGGGCAGAACACCCCACTTACGTAATTTGCGTACATTAGTGGGGTGCCAGGCGCAAGTCTGGTTAGGGCCCTCTGTTATGAAATATTACTGGTCACATTTACTGAGCACATTTGTCTTCCCACCAAGGGGTCCAAATTCATACTTTCGCATATTTGCGAAAACCCCAAATATTAGAGAAGTATAACACTAGCTCCTATTGGTAATACTTAGCCAGACGTCACTCATAAAGCCAGGAATGTGAATGTTATACTTTTATAAGTGGTACAACCACTCAGAGAAATATGATTTTATGGTTTCAGTCATCAAAATAAGATGGGAAGGTCCCAGAATCTCAGACCAGCCCCATACTGAGGTCAAAGCCTGCTGACCAATCACCTCTCCTTGCCAGGGGGAGGAGAGATAGATAAGGTGTCTTTAAAAATTGAATCAGCCAAAGGCTCAGGGTGGTACCATGTTAGGTCCAGATTGCCATTTTGGTGGGATCATCAAAAGTTTTTGCTAATCCTCTAGCCCAGATTTAATTTCCAAAAAGGTGATTCTTTTCTGTTATGTTTCCCTTTTATTTTAAATTCCTTGTATGTCCTTTTATTGTGTTTAGTCTTGTAACCGTGTATTGGTAAATCTTTTTTTTTTTAAATGTAATAAGCATTGCACTTTTTGTAGAATAAATTTTATGTTTACCCTTAGTCTCTGAGGAAACTTGACTACATTTAGCTACTGTAACTCATAATGGAAACTGATCATTTCAATAACTGAGGTTATTAATTCAGGGGGATTGTAAAAATTAAACCACAAAGTAATAGTTTCCGTTAAGTGCGTTATAACTGTGTTGATAGGATTGCATGAACCGTTAAAAATGCGTGGTGGCAGATTAAATATTTGGGGTAAATATAGAGATTAACCATAATAGAGGTAGGTGGTGCTAAAATATTAATGTAGATTTAATGTGCTAGGCCCCAGGTAAACATAAATTTGGGTTTTCAAGTCAGGGATGCTGACATAGGTGGTCCGGGTTCCTGACCATTATCATTAAAGTAAATCTTCCCTTTTCGATTGAAGCTACGTGAGATTAAGTTACAGTAGAGATGTTACTATATATGGCCATTTCATGACCAGATGATGTAATGTTTCACTCTGTGGCGCTGTGGTGACTCATCAGTCGATTTCAGGTCAGTTTTTTTTCCTGGGAGTAGCGTTTGCAGAAGAAACTGGTTCAGGAGACGTGTCTTTTGAGCTGACAATTTGCATCTGTTAGAATCTTTGTCAATTGAAAAGAAAGAAATTACATGGCACTGAAACTTAGGATCTAGCATGGTTAACAAATTGTAGTGATCTCATTTCAAGATGTTGCAATCCCTTTGGTCCTGGCAAAGCAACTAAAGAACTTGATGTACAAGTCCTACCCTTATGTTCCTTTTTGTTTGATTGAGAATATCTTATGCCAATTCCTAACTACTGGAAGGCAACTATTAAATGTGTGATTATTAGTTGCATGTTATTTTGAGTCCATGAGTCATGGCAATATTTCTAATGTTGCTTCCTCAATAAAATTTGGAATGCCAGTATATTCTAATAGCAGTCCTTATTAGTGAGTTCATGAGCACTCCCAGAGTCTTTCCTAGAGTTGGGTGAATCTAACATTATTTACTGCTCTACTCAAGGGGCAGTGCATAGTTACATTCCTGACTGGTACAACCCAATCAGCGTCTATGACATCATCAGGTAAAGCTATGGTACACATCAGACCATACCCCCACATCTTATATTTTGTATAGTTTCTGGAAAAACATGTTTTATTATATCAACACCATTTTTTGCCTTAGGCTATCATTCTTTGAGATGCTCCACCAGATATGCAAGCCCCCTGCTAGTTAATGACGACATCTGTTATAGTAATAGAATCAGGCCCATGCTGTGGCTAGCCATGTGGGCAATGGTGGACTCAAAGGAGCGGTCATCATTTTGTGCCAGTTATAGGGAGAACAGGATACAATTTAGAAGTGCACGTTTTTGAGATATAAAGTGGTGGTTAGGAATTTTGGGGCGCAGTGTTTGTGGGCTTATTTCCACCAACTGAGTTATTGTAATTGTGTACAATATTAGTTTATTGCTCTAGTTTATATGTGAAAGATTATATGCAATATATTTCCAGTATTCACCACTATTAGACAACAAATATTCACGTATTCACAGACCCGTTTTTTAAAAGTACGCAGTTATATGCACGCACTTAGCAAGCCTACACCCACCAACACCCATGACCCTCCCACTCACGTCCGTGCAATCACAGACTTACACCTCCATAGAGCACCTCTAACTTTACGTTTAGTCTTACATGTGTATATGTATTCCGTACGTGCGATTCTATGTAACCGCGCCCTCAAAGGCTCATTTAAATTCCTCCCCACTCCCTCTTTCACGTAACTTTTCCAGTACATATTTCAACCCCACCCCTCTGTACGTATGTCCCCAAGTTCACATGTCCGTGCCTAAAGCGTTTACATGCTTATATCCTACGTAACTAACGTGAAAAAAGGTTACTACGCATGCGCTGTTAAAAAGTACCTAAAAATACGCACACAATGTGTGTGAAACGGAAAACTTATTCATAAGAATTTAAATCTGGAGGAACCCCAAGCGGAACCTAAGTCACAAGATGCACTGTTCCAGGAGTGTAAAAAGAAGGCTAGAGTTTTTCCTATGTCTCAAACGTTAAAAGATATCATTCTAGAGGAGTGGAAAAAAACAGATAAGTGACTACCAGTTTCCCACAAGATGGCGAAATTATATCCTTTTTGTGCTGAAGAAACAAAAAAATGGGAGAACCCTCCTCATGTTGAAGCAGCTATTGCTAGATTGTCAAGGAAAACTACTCTACCCATGGAAAACGTTAACGTTTTTAGAGACGCAATGGAGAAAAAGATCGAAATAGGATCTAAGAAACAATATTCTATTGCGGGTGCAGCAATTAAACCAGTGGCAGCTACCACAATTACGGCTAGAATGGTAAGAAGCTGGTGTGGTAATCTAGAATCAAGTATTCTGGATGGCGTCAGAAGGTCAGATCTGGTAAAGATTTTTCAGGATATTCAATTAGGTATCGAATTTATATGCGAGGCTTCCCTGGATTCGGTAAGGCTGGTAGCCAGATCAGCAGCAGCAGCAACAGTGACCAGGCGTGCATTATTGCTGAAGCCGTGGGCTGCTGACACACGGTCAAAGAACAAATTACTTTCCATTCAGGGTGACTATCTTTTTGGGAAAAATCTAGACGACATTATTGCTAAGTCATCAGGAGGGAAGTCAGCATGGCTGCTGCTAAGTCATCAGGAGGGAAGTCAGCATGGCTGCCCCAGGATAAGTCACAGAGGAAGAATTTCTCCTTCAAAAATTACAGATCTCCAGCCAACGAGTATAGGGAATCAAGGTCCTATAGACCCGGCAGGTCGTTTAGGAGAGGCCAATGGGCTACTTCTAGAACAAATTTTCGTTCCCAAAGAGGGAAGGAGGTCAAGCCAAATTCTAAGCAAACTTCACAATGACGCTTGCTGGAGGACAGCGCTGTGGGAGGAAGATTGTCCAATTTTGCAGAACAGTGGAGAAGTATAACATAAGACAGATGGGTATTAGAGGTAATTTCTTCAGGATACAAAATAGAATTTTTAAGCCATCCAGGGGATTTTTTCACAGAGTCACGCATGCCAACAGATGCGGAAGAAACAGAGGCAATTATATCAAGCATCCGCACTATGCAAGCACAAAGAGTAATCATGAAGGTCCCAAAGGGTCAAGTAAGGACAGGATCTTATTCAAGATTTTTTGTAGTCAGAAAGGCGTCGGTAGGTTTCAGGACTATCCTGGATTTTCGCAGGGTAAACAGATTCATAAGAACAAGGCACTTCAAGATGGAATCCCTAAAGTCAATAGTCCTAAACCTCAGACCAGGATTCTTCCTTACAAAGATCGACCTGAAAGATGCTTACCTGCATATACCCATCACAGAAAGTTACCTGAAATATCTACGATTCTGCATCAGGGGGCAACACTTCCAATTTTGCGCTCTCCCCTTCGGACTAGCCACCTCACCTTGGACTTTTACAAAAATACTCGTTGTGTTAATTGCCAAGATAAGATTAGAAGGTATAGAAGCCTGGGCATACTTGGACGATATTCGATGTTGTATCCTTTGCGACAACAAGCTACTCGGCAGACAGAAAAAGTTCTACAAATTTTGCAAGTACATGGATGGATCATAAATATAGAGAAAAGTTGTCTCATACCTACTCAAGCCATTCAGTATTTAGGGGCAATTATCAACACCGTAAATATGGACCTCACATTATCCCCAGTAAGGGTAAGAAAGATATCCACAAAATGTCAGAAATTAAAAGACAGAAGGAAGGTGTCAGCCGAAATTTTAGGCCTGATGTCATCAGCGATAGAGATGATAGACTGGGCAAGACTACACTCAAGGAATTTTCAACTGAATTTCCTTTCTCAGTGGAACAAGGATTCAAAACGCCTAGGTCAAACAATATATCTATCGAGGGGCGCAATTCAAGACCTAAAGTGGTGGGTAAGCACCGCGAGATTAGGAAAAGGAAAATCTTTTCTTCAAGGAGAACAGCAAGTCATCACTATAGATGCCAGTTCTTCCAGCTGGGGTGCAACATATGCAGGTCAAATGGCACAAGGAACCTGGGACGCAGAGGTAACAGAAGTGCACTCAAACCTAAAAGAATGCAGGGCTGTATATCTAGCGTGCAAGCACTTCCAAGACAACCTTCAGGGGAAAAAGGTACTAATAAGGTCAGACAACAAGTCGGTGGTCTCGTACCTGAACAAACAAGGAGGCACCAAGAGCAAATCTCTAATGGAAGAAGTAAAGAAGATTCTCCACTGGGCAGAGAGAAACACGCTCAGCATTGCGGCCATCTATATAGCCGGCAAGGAGAATCAAGCAGCAGACTTTTTGAGCAGACATCAGCTCCTTCCAGGGGAATGGGAGCTAAACCCAAGAGTTTTCCAGCAACTGACATACAAATGGGGGGAGCCAGAAATAGATCTCCTGGCAAACAACAGGAATGCAAAGGTACACAGGTACTTTTCAAGGTACCGGGACCCGCGGTCAGAAGGGGTGGACGCGCTGTCCCAAACCTGGCATTGCAAGCTAGCATATGCTTTCCCCCCCAGTTCCGTTAATCCCGAGGTTCTTAGCAAAACTAGAGATTGAGAAAGCTGCTGGAATCACACTTCTACCATTCTGGCTCAGAAGGCAATGGTTTACCTGGG